>DWGJ01003860.1:0-12599 GCA_018246895.1 Aspitha aspitha aspitha | reverse complement strand
ATACGCGATAGGTATAATGGATCCAATAATTTATAATGACATACGAATTTATACAAAAAAATATTTTTAATATTCAAAAGACGCTTCAAACGAATCGTATCAATAAATTTATTGACGACTAGATGTGACCGCGGCTTCGCTCGCGTGGAAATCAGTGTGTCACAAAGTTTTTCCCGCCTAAATACCGACCCCGGGAGAATTTTAGGATACTATGTCCTACTAATTCTCGTTATTCCCGTGTAAATCGTGATCCCTCGGGAACTTCGGGATAAAAAGTAGCCTATGTGTTATTCGGGTTCTTCAGCATACCAAATTTCATCGTAATCGGTTCAGTAGTATTTGCGTGAAAGAGTAACAAACATCCATACATACATCTCACAAACTTTTGCATTTATAATATTAGTAAGATCGTCCACGCATTACCAGCTGGGAAGTAAATGCGTTGCCATGAAAAAAAATACATTGTTTTCTTCAACTTTGTATAAGATTTTGAGACACAAAACCTGCGATACTATTTCTTCGTTGGCAGGCAGTTCCGAATATTTTCTCCGGTCGTTTGCGAGGTTGATAAGTACAAAACTAGCTGTTCCTGTCCAATCTCAGATGTTACGACACAGACACCCCGACACTTTTGTTGATACACAATGATATGGCAACTAGACAAAACGTGTTACATAACAGCCATTTCTTGAAATGACCTAATTCTACGAACGGATGCAACATAGAAAATGTAATTGTGTTTAACAGAATTTTAGCCCCATTAGCTATCTACATTATGCAAGTACACAAATTAGTGTATTCGCCCGCAATCAGGGTAGCTGGTCTGCATAACTGAATATAATCATCGTGATTAGCTACTTGACTCACCGTGATTGGGTAAGCGATAAGCTAAGAACCATGCGAGGAGAAAATATGTTTAGAAAATAGCACACGTGAATTGAATTGATAGTAAAGTTGAGTAAGAGAGTAAGGCAAGAGCAGTGGTAGCCTAGTGGTTTGAAATTCAGCCTCCCACGTCGGGTTCCGGGTTCAAATTGGCATGCACTTCTGACTTGTCACGAGCGTATTATAACATAAAAAGTGAGACAAGAATGAAAAATATACTCGTATTTTCCTATAGCAAGCGATATTTACTTAATTTGTTTAAAGTTGTAAAACGAACGTAACAAGTTAGGATTTGAACTCAGATCCTCCAGAGCTGGTTTCTCAATTTCAAACTTCCAAGTTGTCGCTAGTTTACCATTTACCTCGCACTGAGAACTTCAACGGTTTCAAAGAAGATTCTAGAATAGGCGCTTGGCCTTAAAACTAGAAGAGTCTGCTTTTAGCGTCCATCAGCGCCAGGTTATTCGTCTTTAAGTACTCTTGTACAGAAATTAGAATGAGAAGCAAAATTATTTCGTCATTTGAATATTTATTAAAACGTTTTATGGCCAGCCCAGCTGTTGCTGGGAAGGGCTGATTTATTTGAGGCAATATAACTTGTGAGGCTTGTCACGCTCTGCCTGATGAAAATTGATTCGGATCTCGTAACACTTGGCCTAGAAAATTTGGAGGGGATAAGTTTTACTTTGAGTTATAGTTACAAATTAGTTGTGCTATTTGAGCTGCGGTACAAATGTTTGTGAGTGGAAATTGTTACTTGACATAATGCCTCCGACAGAAGCCTAAATATACATAAATTGAATTGATTAATTCTTGTTAGGAAAAGTGTCTTATATGCGATGTTGGTGATGAGCGTGCCAATGTCGAAGATAATAATGTTACAGATGATAATGATGGTTCTAAAGATAATGATACCGATGAATTTAATTAGTCTTTTGAGATAATCATTAAGTAAAATTCAAGTGTAAACAAAGTTACACGTTTCGTGAATTAAGCTGTCGAAAATTTTTGAGGAACACTTATAATGTTTACTTAAGACTTAAGATAACTGAAGTACGGGTTTTAAGTAAAAATTCTCTATTAACAAAAATTCTTTAAACCTAATCCTAAATCCCTGCTAGAAGATATCTCAGTAAGTTATTCGAAATATGAATTCGTATATTGTGACGGATGACACGAATATTTCATGTACAAGCAAGTTTTATTGTTGTCGCCGCGAAGCAAAAGGAGGTCAAAGGATTTGTTAGTATATGTCACTGGTGACGAAATATCAAATGTTTTGAACCCGAAACTACTTTCGATACGTGTTCAAGGCGGAACGCGTCTTTGGGAAAAATTGCTTTCCAAGAACATTTCATTTTATCCACTTTTGTTTGAACTGTAGAGAATATTGTATTTTCAAAAATCGTTTCTATTAAGATAACCCAGTTTCCTTTAACGTTTCAAGGGCATGCGGTGATTGATGGCAAACAAAGGCGTGTATATTGGCGATGATTTCATTTTATTGATATTTTTTCCGCCTCCAAAATTCTGTGGATAGCAGAATATAAAGGATTCGCCCGGTGCGATGCATAAAGATTGTTTGCCTTGTAACCTGCTGCACTGAATGCAGTTCTATGATTGGTCAATTTCCGTTGTTCCGCGTTGCTAACAGCTCAGTGATTGGTTCTTTTGTCATTTACAAGTCTGTTATGAATATTGATTGATTTCAAACCAAAATAACGATAGTTTCATATGAGAAAGTGACCCTGTCTGTTTGTCGGATATATTTTATATATACGGTACTATTTTAAGCGTATGAAAATAGCAAACGCAGAAGAAAGAATATATTGAGGAGAGTTCAGTTGTGTAAGTATATGAAGAAATAAGGAAATAAAATAATATATGGCAGCGTATTACCAAATCCAGAAATTAAGAAATGTGCAAGTAAAACTATTACAAAATATATATATGTATACAACATTTATATCCATACAAAAATATATGTAATATAGTGAAACATGGATAAATGGTGCCTGGATAAGTGAGAAACCGCAATTATTGAGAATTCCAACGAGGTGCCGGCATTTTGACGTGAAATTAACTCTGTTAATGGGGCTTTTCGAATCCGGTTAAAAAGATTCTAAGATTTTTTCGGTGTTTACGCTATAATTGGGACTTAGTAGTTCAATTTACTGTATAAATGAGACAATTTATAAGGTTGAGGCAGGTTTCGACACGTTTAATGTATGAGGCGTCTGTAAAAGAGACAACTATAATTTTAAACCGCTCTAATTGAAAACTGGATAAATATAATGCCTCTTTAAATGGTACAAAATTATTGGTCCCTTGAGATCTCAATAAACCAGGTTTCTCTGTACTTAGGTTTAGTAGAAGGTAAAGCTATTTTTCGTTCATCGCGTCTATCTATCAGTGATGAATTTATTACATTCCTATGAGAGTGGCTGGCCTTTCGGGAAATCTTCGTTTTCGATGAAAACAGTGTCGTTATTTCATAGTTCGATTTTTTCAAAAATAAAACGAGTTTTTTTTTCAAAAAAAAGTTCTCTCGCAAAAGTGACCATTTCTGTAAATATAATATTGCTTGAAACGTGGCGTCAGTTCTGAAGTCTCCATCCATTTATCGACCTTAGGAAGCCACTAGCCTTTAATCGTTGCCAATTCGTTTCCTTTTGGACTGTCTGAATCCAACGGTTTTTCAATATCCTCCGCAGCGCACACCTTACCCATGTTCTCTGATTTGTCATGTCATATCACGTCCAATGACGCTAATTTGAGTATTCAAAAGGCATTAAATTAAAACCTTATATGTGACAAAAAAAAATATTGGGTACAAGTAGGTAGTAGTGCGGCCTTAACATCGAGTATAGCATACCTCGGAACATAAAGCACTTGACAAACGCGAACAAGAAAAGCATAAACTCCGCATCTAATTGCGTTACCGCTGTTTGGATTTCACTGGATAATCTTTATAAAAGTTAATGATATGTTAAGGGTCGAAATATTAGGGCCCCGCTCCGTATATCACGTGACCTGACGCGTGGAAGGACCCTTTACTGTCGTTAAGTTGCTTAGCGTCTAACCTGACGTACATAGTTTATTTTATTACTACTTTGTCGTCGTGCATTTCTTACAACAGACACATATTATGATAGGTACGAACGATACGTAAAATATCGTCCATAGGTACTTTCAAGAATGAATAATAAAAATATTCTATTAATACAAAAACTTTGGTCCAACTTAAAAGATATGATAGTTTTATCTCGATTGATAATCTCATTTTTTATTGCAAAGTCAATGCCTTCTTAATACTCCAACTTTAGTCGGAGAAACGCCGTGATACCGGATTTTTACATACTATATGAGTTAAGTCATTATAATATTATTTTAAGTAAATCACGGCAAAGCGTGGTTGGATTTGCCAGTAGGGTTTATATGCATAAGTATTCAGAAGCTTGTTTCCAAGGAAATTGGATGTTTATACATTAATAGTGGAATAAAAAATGACATGTCGACGGGCAATCGTAATGGGGTCGAAACTCGATTTGGAACGGAACATAAATATTGTTTTTGGGGACAGTCGCTTTTGTGAGGACAGAAACAATGGAACAGAGGACTTCCCCTAAGGTATAGAACAAATACTTGTCCAGGTGATTGACTCGGCCCCATCCAAAATCCCTAAGCAATATATAAGATACACGTTTGTTTCGAATCACTCTGACGTTTTGTTGATAGAAATGATTTGTTTTCATTATGTTTTTTCCGACCTGTTATTAGTTTACCGCTGAAATTGCCCTTGTTTACCTTCGCCGTGATAGCGACTAATATTTAGATTTTAAGTTATAAAACGCACGTAAAAGTTATAAAAGAGAGACAGACAGAAAATGGTTTCGCAAAGAAACAGAAACATCACAGACATGTACAATTTTAACAAAAAAAAATTTACATTTATTTGATCATAATCGTATAATGTACAATAAAAAAGATTATTTTACCATTACGCCAGGTACCTAACGGGGTAGGCAGGGCGCAGCGAGTGCTAAATATCTCTATCCTTACAAACCTGCCGTGCTTCATCTACATTCATCATTCTCTTCATGCATACACGCTGGTTTCGGAGGCTCTTTTTTCTCTTTTTTCCCTTTCTTCTTTTAATGATTAACCTAATTAAATTAAATTAAGTTAATCATTATTTAGAGACAGAGTGTGCAATTGATTGGGACAAAACTGCGGATAAGGGAAGTTACATTATATTTTTTACATAAGGAGCTTTACAAATTTCATTATTAGAAAACATGGCGGTTTGTTACAGGAGTCATTATTATCATTATCGTCATTGAAAACTTAGGATATAGTCTACTAACGGTAAAATAGGTTTCGTTTTCAAGGTCAAACTAGCAGTCCAATTCCTACAGTCCTATTAAAAGTTTAAAAAACCAACTTTTATACTGTACGTGTCTTTGGGCGGCATCGGCCACATGTGCCTGCGGCATGTTTGTTTGCTGCTCACGTGTTTTATACATTTTTTAAGAGGCTTCAATCTGAACATTTCAAATTTGGAATTTGCTCTTATATTCAATGAGGCTTAAAAACAAGGTAAGTCGATTCATATTTTATCTTTTCAGCTTACCGTTAATGATAAAACGCATACCTTGAAAGGCGAATGCGTTCTTAATTTACTTTAGAGTTTATTAAGCCTGTTATTTTTAAGCTCCAAATCGAAATTCGTGTACCTAAATGTAATGAAATTTATTTCATGGCACCTTTTATGAGTTTTACAGAATTGCATGCAGAAATCAAATAGGTTCACTCTATACTTGCGGAAGAGATATGCCAGAGTTTATATAAACCTCAATATAGTATTTGTGATAGAAAAATGTATATACATTATAGGTTATATCACAGAAATTAGTAGGTTGTTCGCTTAATGTGACATCGATGCCAAATTTGTGCTTTTTATTTATTTATTATTGAAATAGAGTAGCTAACGAGCAGACAGCAGTCACAAGTGGCTGCTGCCGCTCATGTATTATAATGTCAACCAATTTTAATAATCCCACACTACTTCTTGATCCTGTAGCAAAAAGTGTCAATTTTTTACTCCCGCGTAAATATTATTTGTCACAACGATGGATCCATAGCTATTTTAAAGATAACGGATGATTTTTCGAACGCCAAAATGAGTTGAGGCGAAAAAAATGTCACCCGAACAGCGTACATATTATCCGACTATAGCTCCATCATATCTCCAATTAAATCACCACCATTAATTAAAAGGGAACAATAGATCACATGATCGATTTAAGAGCCGACGTAATAACCATATTTCTCGCTGAAAATATTATTATATTTCTGGCGCGAAAATTTGGAACGCCGAGTTTTAGTTTAAAAATGATTCATGTTGAAAAATTAATATTGTTATAAAATTTTTCATACCCTTATTGGATGTTTTTTGCTACACGTAAAGGCAGAGTCACATTGTCACTAGTTGAAATATATAGTTGAAAAATTGTTTAATAACAATAATTGCGGGAATTTCACACATGGCTGTCAAATTAGACAACTAAATTCCTGTGTAACTAGGCAGCTACATACATACATACAGATACATACACAGCGTATAATATTTATATAAATATTTTTATTACACCCAGACAGATAATTGTTCTCATCATTAAATTTGTTGTACTGGGTGGGAATTGACTTCCGATTATGCAGTCATTGTAAACACCTGATAATGAGGCCATTCAAAGGTCGTATATTACATTGGTTAGACAAACAATTACTGCTAGGGCCTTCCGAACTGAGATATGACCATCGTAGCTAATTTCTGTGAGTGTATTTCTGTCTGTCACGTGACAAGTTAGGCCGCTTAAAACATTTTGCAGGCATTAAATATGGCGATAGTATATACTCTCAGGATACAATTAATATTTTCTAGTTTAACTCCATTTTTATTCAACTTAGAAATAGAAATAGAAATAGAAATAGAAATAGAAATAGTAAAGTCTGTTCATCACAATAGGCTACATGAGCATGGACATATTAAAACATTATATAAACAAAACCAAAAACTTAACAGCAAAAAAAATTTTCTTGCAAACGAAATATTCAGGGAAGAAGTGGTTATTTATGTTATTTCGACATTACATTGTAATGTGCAAGAATTTATACTCTGTGCCCTAATACAAATCTCTATCTTTTAGGAGATCGTATATACCGTGATAGCAGTGATGGGTAGTTATTGGTTTGACATTTTGCGTTTCACATTCGGGAATGGATCCTCGGATCACGGGCGTATATTTACGATTTTAAGATTGAGCATTAACAGTAAACTGCAAATTCCCCATAATGTCCCCTAAGGCGCCTGAAGTGTACCAATCCGCACTTGGTCAGCGGGATTCAGTGATCTTAACCCTCCCTAATCTCAGGAGCGACTTATAGCGACACTGAAAAGTCATGTACCGTAAAATTCGGTATTCGAAATTAACGAAGTAACATTGCTTAACGTTTACCCTATAGCATATTGATATTGACCCTACTAAAAGGTCCGCTAATGCGCGGGCCGTAAAAGTAAATCATTATTATAATGTTAGTCCCACCCTCATTTGTTTAAACCGGCAATTTATTCGAATGGGCGCATTTATAGGTTACGTTTTTATCGGCAGATGGCCGGCCAAGATGAATAGGCTCCCGGAATGACGACCTGAATTGGGTTAGAGGTCGAATAATTTTATGATGCGGAAGTATGTGGCAGCGTCCATCGATTTTTTTCAATACATGTCCCGCGTCATGTTAGGTTTTCTATAAAAGAAAGTATGTGTGACATTTGTGAGGAACTCTCAAAATAGATCAGATAGCCGTCAGCATCGTCGGAAACGGCGAATGACGTGTTAGTGTGAATAGTGAAAGCGAATGTTTGGAAATATAAACTGAAATAGCGTAAACTATGAACGTTAAAGATTTTGTCCGCACTTTGATAAGTTCACCGGTTTTTCTACAGGTCTAATAAAGCCTGAATCACAAAGCCGAAGTACGATGACTAAAAGATAACCTTCCTTTAGTGTATTTATGTACCTTATAAAGAATAAAACAATTTGAATTTGAATTTTCTTATTCAATTTGCTTCCTTGATATATCTGGATTGGGCTACTTCAGAAACAGATTGCATTGAATTCATTTTGAATTCGCTATTAGTGACGGACAAAAACGATTTTAGATAAAAAGTTATAAACATAACATCAATCATGGTATACATTTGCGTGATATACGTTGTAAATATACGGTAAAAATGATTGATTCTCGCTAAGATTCGCCGTAGTCACGTCTTAGGAAAGTTCTGTGTCGTCGCCATTTTTAATAATCCCGGGGCTTTATGCGCGCAACTTTTCATGCGGCGGATGATTGATGACGCAAACAAGTTTGATTACGGGAACCTATTCCTGCATTAGGAGGTAGACACGCGATGGGTTTGTTAAGAAAAACTATTCAATGTTATAACGTCGCGGTATTTTGCGGCTATAAGGAAGTAGTTTATTATGTACTAGCCAACTCCGCAAACGTTGTCTTACGATATAAATTATTTCACACCTTGGGTATATTATTGCATTTTTATTAGGATCCCTATTTTTTTTGAAAATGTAATATAGCTTATGTACTCATTGAAGATGCAGTTTTATAATGGTGAAAGTATTTTTGAAATCGGTCCAGTAGTTTTTGTGTTAAAACATTACAAACATACAAAGGTTTCCTCTATATACTTAATATTATTATGTCGTTATTGGGCGTGTAGTGTCATCTACGGCGCTTATTTGCAGCGCCATAAAAAGACTTCGTGTAGCATAGTGTGAGGTAACCATTAACTATATTTTGTTGTTTAATGCTTAAAGTATACCAAAATAGAATACATTATGCTGTCTACGCGTAATTTTAATACATTTACATACTGTGTGTAAATTGAATACACGTTTCAAAATAAAATACAATCCTCTTTTATACATGCGAGGAACGGCCTTGCTTGAAAACGACGCGAGGATACGACGTAAAGTATCCGTTTACACAAAAACAAAATGGAATCCAAATATGATAACAAAGACCCGTAACATTCCGCGAACAGAACAAAATCGAAACGCCGTATAATTAAAACAAAAACGCAAAATAATAATGCGATAAACAAATCCAACGCATCCGGAGATAACATTCACAAAGCGAATATCACGAATACGTCGCTTATTAAAATACCATTCGCCGGATTCTTTTGAGAATATTAACAATAAAAAAAAGCCGGCACATTCACGTGTTAACAAAGGACTGGACGCGAGGGCTGAGGGGGCGGGGTGGGACGTGTTTCACTGTGCTCGAGTAACTTACGACGAGTTTGAGGCTACACCCTACTAATCTATACTTCTACTCGTATACTAATATTATAAAGCTGAAGAGTTTGTATGATTGAACGCGCTAATCTCAGGAACTATAGATTCGAATTGAACAATTATTGTTGTGTTGAATAGTCCATTTATTGAGGAGGGCTTTAGGCTGTACAACATCACGCTATAACCAACAGGAGTGGAGCAGCAATGACAAATGTTGCAAGGAGAAAATATTGAAGTTACGGGCACAGCTAGTATTGTATATGCGAAATTTCACGTGTTTCAATGTCTACGAGTACTAATCGTGGAATGTATCACGATTTTGATTCGTATGAAATTTCGGAAACCGCCTAGTTTTTGGGCTTGAGAATGACGTAGGATATTTTTATATCCTTCATTGCTACGAAGTCTGTTCTCACCAGCCGTTTTGTAGGTAGCCAATTATATAACAGTTATATTATTAGTATAACAGTTATAATATAACTCAAACTGTTTTATACATCTCATGGTTTGTAAATAAACATAATAACACATGATTTTTATATTCTTATAGCAATTGATGCGATCATAGTCTAACTCTAATGGATTGGAATTCAGTCTCTGGAGGTCTGGGCTCGAGTCCTGGCATGCTGGCACGTTTGCAGCTCTGTTTTTGTAAAGTATAAGGATAATACAATACCCGATGAAATTCAGCTGGTGATGAAAAAATTACATTCATCTCTAAATTACATTTATCTCCAAATTACATTTATCTCTAAATTTTCATAACTAAGGCTTGAACTATATAAAAACCAGTTAAACTCTAGTGACCATGGGTTTGTAATCCCTTTCTGTATTCATTCAAATCTATCCAGATACGGGTGACCTAAAGAGAGCCTGTGATTGTTAACAGTAATAAAATATATTTATATAAACGCGATATGAAGTTAATAAACACAGAGTTGCCAGTTTTAACGAGTCGTCCGTTTTGCGTTCAGACCATTGTCAGATAACACTTTCAGCGTTTTTCGCGCTTAAAGTCCATTTAAGCTTTTAATGATCCAATTTGTTGCGCGCTTCATAACGACTGTCTTCAGAAAGGGATTTATAGCTTTGTTGGTTAACAAGTGGATATATTCATTTCAATAAACAAACAATTCATTTGGAAATCATAAGAAAACGTAAACTCGAAGCAAAGGATATAAAATAAATAGAATACTATGTATTTATGTACAAACCTTAGTGCTGAATAAAGCAATTTCGTGGCTCGTTTCTCCATTAGCTTGGGACAAAGATGCTATTCCTGTTTTTCAAACAAACATGTTGGCTGTGAGATTTGCGTTAGGACGTAGCATTTATTTATAATTACATATGATTTTAATAATATTTGTTAATACAGCTAAATGTTACATACGTGCAATAAATAAACAAATAAGGATTATCATAAATGGGAAATTTTCAGTGCAAATTCATTTATTGTTTGCCATTTTTCCGTTCCGCAAACATAATCCGGCTAATACCTGGTCGGAAGTTCGTTTGGGTTATAAAATGATTTCCCCGTAGCCGTGTCGCTCGGAAAATTAATTTTAATGAGTGAAAACTTGAAAGTCAACAGAAGTCTGAATATCAGCGGTGTCTGCACTCTGTACCAGATGTCGTCTTCTTATAAATTTGTTTAATTAAAACGGAATTTTAAAGCACTACAATTATGTTAATTGTGGTACGTACATAAGTAGAAACGGGTTCCGAAAGCGAGAATATTGTTGCGCACAAATTAATTTTAAGGATATGTTCATAATTTTTTAATTATTTAAATAAATTTAACGATTAACATGTGGTACTGTATATTCTCATGCAGTATGGACTACCCTGGTTCAAGTAATGCATACATGTGAAAAATATATAACAGCGTATATAACACTGACATATTTGTTTCATGCCGAAACAGAGCATCGTCAAGGGTAGCTTTACCAAGGACTGTCAGAAAATTAAATATGTCATGGATTAATTTGCGTTTTGGATTCTAGCCGTATACTACTAAACTAGACAGCACAAGTCATGTATGCTTAAATCACTATACGAATACCGACTAACTAATAGTGTAAATCAGTATTAGATTCTAGCCGTATACTACTAAATTAGACAGCACAAGTCATGTATGCTTAAATCACTATACGAATACTGACTAACTAATAGTGTAAATAAGTATTGGATTCTAGCCGTATATTACTAAACTAGACAGCACAAGTCATGTATGCTTAAATCACTATACGAATACCGACTAACTAATAGTGTAAATAGGCCTTTCAAGTTAAAAGTTATTTGCTCTACCGAAATACACTTTAGTGGAACGGTAATAATTATATTTGACAAGAAAAGCCTTCGGCCTGAGGGCGGCGGAGGGTCTTGAGAAAACTAAAGAGGTTAAATATTTTATTTAAAAAGGTTTGAATTATTTGTAACACGTGGCAATTTATCTCTGAAACGATTTTATTGGCAAATTGTACCCCATTTTAAGCATAAATCATGCACGCGCTGAGACTTCACAAAGTTATAAGTTTTATGGAGACAGAGTGCAGGAAGCAAAAATGTATATAATAATCTGTTATAAATATATTAAATTAAATACACTAAAACTTGGAGCTTAGTTAGTGTGGGCAACTTGGAGCACGTGAGCACTTCAGGAAGGACATATATAAATACAATTTTATATAATATGAAATTAAATATATACATAGTTTAAGTTAAACAAAAAAGGTATAGACATAAAAAAGTTAGCGTTTATGGTTAAATATTAAAATATAGTGTTCAACTATAAACTATATCCACATTTCAGACTAACGCTCATATCAAACTACTTAGTTTCAACGATGAAAGGA
Organism: Aspitha aspitha aspitha; assembly: GCA_018246895.1. Taxonomy (NCBI): domain Eukaryota; kingdom Metazoa; phylum Arthropoda; class Insecta; order Lepidoptera; family Hesperiidae; genus Aspitha; species Aspitha aspitha. The sequence continues at coordinate 484 of DWGJ01003860.1, read as the reverse complement.
TTTCAACTGCTTTTAGCGCAAGTTCCATCGACGGCGAAACTGTTTGAGTTGCTAAAAGCGTTCCCTATAACGAAGTAATAATTCAAAGTGTTGGGAAAAAATCGGAAACTTCCTTTCTGACTTTTCGATTGTAGCGCATTATATAAGGAAACTTTTTTCATCCGATGTTCCGTTTCCAACGCTGGTCACACCGTCGACTAATCAGCGATCGTTTTTGTAAATAATACTATTAAATACATCTAATAATATATCTTTTATATATATAAAAATCCTGTGTCACAATGTTCGTTTGCGATAATCTTCGAAACCACTTAACCGATTTCAATGAAATTTTTTGCATATCTATTATTTGATTCAACTTAAAAGATAGTTTTTATAAAATAATAAAATAATAAATATCAATTGTGAATAAATTTTTACATAAAATCAATTTCTGAACGCACGATATTTGACATATATGATTTGACATGTATAACCACGGCAA
>DWGJ01003859.1:0-12600 GCA_018246895.1 Aspitha aspitha aspitha | reverse complement strand
TAGTGCAGAAAGAATAACAAGTCCGCCATCTTGCGTGATCCGCCATATTGTAATTAGAATAACGTCATATAGCTAAGCATGCATTGTCATCCTCGATTGAAGACAACTGGTCTAAAATTCAGTCGCAAGGTTCCTGGCCGGACAAACCGTAGATACCAAGTTAATATAAGCTTGTAATAATAATATGAGTTGTAGATTCTTCATGACATCGCATGATGCTAGCTGGCTTTATTTAGTTTAATCTGTCGTCTCGCTCTAACATTTGGAATGGCGTAAGCCGAAACGAGACAACACACGATATGCTGTTTTATTCATTGATTTTGTGTAACGGAAAATACTTCTTGTGCATGAGGTTTAATTGAAAATAAATTATAAGTTAGCGTGTGCTTTATAGTGTCGAATTTGGCATTATAAGTGCTGACAGGTGTAAGAAAATTAAAATTTGAAGAAAAACATTTCAGTGTTTTGTTTTTTTTTAATAAAAGTTTGTTATATAAAAATGTATAGATATTGTTTCATTGGCTGACTAAACCACACTTAACCAGATTGCTCCTATAATTGATTTGATGTACATTCCAGTAGATACAAAATTGAGAGGCATCTATTTTACAAGGCCCATGTTTTTTAACCTTACACGTGTTTATGTTTAAATAATAAACATAAATTATGTTACTAACTTATACAAATTTTAGGTTCCTCATTCTTAATCGTGCAAGTCATTATATAATAGTAGCATTACAAGATTTCGAAGGTACCGGGCCAGTAATTAAACTTGAACTCGCTTTTCTGGCTTACTTTTAAAAAATACCAAGCATATTTAGCTATAATTCTGCACATCTACCCTTAGTAAACCCTTAGTAATTCTGTTAATTTGCGAAGTGCTGCCATCTAGTTATTAACTGTAGTACTAAACATTCCAAGGCATGTTTTTTTATAATTATAAAGTGACTGGGGCGCTTTATGTGACTACGATCTAGGCTACTTAAGACTAATAAGTAAATAACTGGGCACAACTGGGCACAATTCCACACACGGCTGTCTGATCCCAAATTAGGCAATTTAATGCCTGTGTTGTGGTGACCGGACAGCTGATAAACATACATATAAACATACGATATAGTACTTACATAGATATTTTTATTACGCCCCGACACAGAACAAACAAATGTGCTCATCACACAAACGTTTAACCTGGGTGGAAATCGAACCCACGATATTCGGTTTTGCAGTCAGGTTCTCTATCCACTCGACCACGAGGCCAGTCACGATGTATCTATCTTTTATCTATATATCTATCTATTTATCTCCGGCGGCGCGCCATTGTGCGCGTGTAACATTTCTTTCATCTATCGCTTATCTGGTGTTAGCGGGATTTTCATAACAAGCGAACACAACATAATTTTCGTTGGTAAAACTACTGTCTCACCAACAGATTTATTTTCCGCGCAGCGTAAACTACTCGAGCTTCGAACAAACTATCAGAGGTTCCCTCTGATATAGGTACGAACTAAGATAAGATTTTATGATCTTCCATCCCTTAGGGGTTGGAAGAATATTCTGTTGTTTGAGTATTCGCCGATTTCGATGCAAGATCTATGTTTGAAAACTGATTTCGATTTTCGATTATAAATAAATGTTAAGCGTTTTCAGAAAATCAACCTCTAATAGCGTAAAATAAGGAGTGAAATATTTCAAAGGACACCTATTAATCCTTTTCTATTGGTCCTGGACCTGGTCTCTTCTCATAGGTAGAGTTTCAATTCATAGTCCACACGCTGGCCAAGTACGTATTAGTAGACTTCCCACACCTCAGAAAATATTGTATACTTTATAACATCTCTAAGGCGTGCGGATTTCCTCGCGATGTTTTCCTTCAGCGTTATAACGAGTGATATTTTATAAGTTTAATACACACGTAAGAGGTGCGCGCCAGGATTCGAACCCAGAATACTAGAGCGGGAGGCTATCGATCGCTAGAGTAGTTGCATACATGTTTATCGCTCATCCAATAGCGGTGGGGTCAGCGGTTTCCCCGCTGCGTGCCAACTGGGTGACTGTCAATGGAACAGAACCGATTTATAAAATGCTTTTTTTTAGCTTCGCGTATTGTTTTTGAAAACGAGCATGTAAATAATGACAGCGGACAGCCAGCGGCGCTGTCGGTTGCCGATAAACAGCACTCTTATGAAATACTAGTGTCCGCAGCTTCGTCCGCGTGGAAATCAATGATTTTCCGTTTTTACAACATTTGTCATTGCTGCTCCACTCCTGTTAGTCATGGCGTGATGTTATATAGTCTATAGCCTTCCTCAATAAGTTGACTGTTCAACACAAAAAAAAAATTCAATTGGAACCAGTAGTTCCTGAGATTAGCGCGTTCAACCAAACAAACTCTTCAGCTTTATAATATTAGTATAGATACAGGAATGCTAGGGAAGTGCTCGATTGTTCAGTGCTGGAGGCTGTCTGAACCTGTGTTGGGTTTGTTCTCGGGAAGACCATTTGTATTGTGTAAAATTATCTACATCTATACTAATATTTTAAAGCTGAAGAGTTTGTTTGTTTGTTTGTTTGGTTAATCGCGCTAATCTCATGAACCACCGGTCCGAATTGGGAAATTATTTTTGTGTTGAGTAGTCCATTTGTTGAGGATGGCTATAGGCTATGTAACATCACGCTGTAACTAATAGGAGTGGAGCAGCAATGAGAAATGTTGCGAAAACGGGAAAATATTGATTTCTGAAGCTGCGGGCATAGCTAGTTATCTATAACATTAATGTAATACAATTATTGTCAAATCTATTTCCACAATGCTAAATATCGAGCAATTATTACAGGTTAATGCTTGAAAATGGTTAATATATTCACTAATTTGGATATTGATTATCTATTAGATATGAATCTAAGGTATTGCGATATATGACGAAATCAAAGTCTAATATCATATTACTACACGTTTGATTTAGAAAAGATGTATAAAGTAAAAAGAATATAGTGACGTTCCGTTTTTTGTGGCTCTAAATACCGATCTTTTTCGCAGCCCGTGAACTTGTTAGCCACTGATATCCAGCAGTTTGTAGCGATTCGTCACGTAGGCGGTTCCAAACTAAACTTTTATTAGTTGCGAGTATTTTATTTTGATAATAAATATTAGGTTACAAGAGAACGGTTCCCGGTGAAATTACCGGTACTCAATAAATTCATATCACACACAACGGTTTCGTAACGAAAATCATTAACTGACAAACATCGTAAAGTGGCAGAGAAATAGAACGCATTCTCCCGGGTTTATATTTAAATTTAAAATCCGAACGGGCGACATATTTTTAAAAGTTCGAACGGCGACACTTAAAACTAATCGCTGTTTTCGATTCTGGCGCGCCTTTTGAAAGAGTTCGAATGCGCGTTCTAATTTTGAAATGTTTTCGATATTGGAACGACGAATGTCGGTCGTCGAAGGAACGGCGCGGCGTTGTGAAACCCGTTGTTTTGTTAACACTCGATTTGGTTTCGCTATAAAATTACATGACATCGTGGTATACTATAGAGGGATTTATAGTTAACTTTCATCAAAATATACCTGTGCGTAGGATGACAATGAACTTTTTAAAATGATCTCTCGTAATATCCTCAAGTAATTTGAATTTCGAACATTGCAAACCTATTAACAGTAGGTATTTGCTCCCATTCCAACCTGTTCGTACGAGTTTGACAGGACTACTCTAGAGAGACCCTAGTCTCTATGTATTGAGAGATTGGAATCCTCAAATTCCAATTTCAATTTTCAAATTTGTCATTTATTGTGATTCCGGTTATTTCCAGATCACTTTTTATTTGAATGAAAGATTCTGCCAAATCTTTGATCAGACTAAAATGAATTGACGTTTGCGTGTTGAAATTTCGTATCGATTTCAATATCGATTATTTTCAAACGGTCAGTACATACTCGTAAATCTTTGTGTAATCAATATGCTTATGTAAAAATTGTATGCTCTTAGAAAACTTGTCGCATGCTCGTCCAGCCTGAGTTGCATAGAACAAGCATTCACTAAGTGTGTGAAAATGTTGAGATGCGTATCGCGAAAACAATGGCCGATTCTGGTGTTCCGTCACTCGCGGCTGTAGCGTCAGCAAAAACCGTGCAAACTGACCGTTTGATGCATTTCATGCGCTCTCACGTTCGTGCCTACGCCTTGCTTGCAATGCGATACATTTTTTCCGCCACCTCTACTTTGTCTATGGCAAATTGTTTAGCAGTCGGTAGAGAATACAAGGTTATTGTTTCGCTCTATGTATTCAAAAATGGAATGCTGTTTCAAATATGCCAACTAACGATACATCGATATTAAATCGATTGAGAACACAACAAATATGGCGATCGAATAAAGGAACCCGGGCGTTTTATTTATTGAAATAGACTGATGGAATTCGTCCAGCTTCTGCAACGCACAGCGAACATATTTTAATCCCTTAAAGCTAATTACAAGTGTTTATAGACCTTAATGAGACTATTATCTCTCGCAAGAATTTTTACGAAGAAAAATTGGCGGGAATTAAATTTTTTTTTCAAAAGCCATTCGGGACCCTGCGTTTTAGTCTTAATACGACTACTTTTATTGCTATAATCTCATATATTGGATGTACTAAATTACAAATAATTAGATATTTATTAAGCATTTAAAGCACTTCAATTTCAGCCTGTTTACATTTCTGAATATTGTGTGTGTGTGCTGTAAAATATTAGTGAGTTGATCACAGTCCAATTGAAAAATCATAGATTACAGTGAGTCAAGTTAAAAAGTAATTTGAATAAATAGCTAACTTGTAATGCATACTGCTAATTTGTACACTGTACTTCGCTTTTCGCATTTCGATAGCGATCAGTCAAACATGCGGTATGACATTTTGTTGTACAATCATAAACTAACTTGAAATTACTAATGAATTTTCCTAACTTCTCCCACTTGAACCCTATTCCAATAGCATAAGGCTCATAATCGTTTATCTACAATTGCGTTGGCACTACACATAAGTTTGTATCGCTGTCACAATGACGTTCAATCTCATCGTTCGGAAACAGTCTCTGTTTCTTTGGATTTGAACTCGACTGCTGTTTAGAAATTGTATAAAGGATTTCGAAACTATGAGAATTATTATTTGTTGATATTGTTAGAATTCTGAAGAACAGTTAAAGCGTATATCGCGTGTAGTAATGGAGATAGTTGATATCCTTTGGTTTGTGCTTTGGAACCCATAATATGTAATTACTTTAACTGAAGACAGTTTGAAATATTGTGTTGAAATCAAGTTTAAATGGTGTTTTTTTTTATCTTTTTTGTCCTTAATGCATTTAATACTTTAGTTTAGTATGTGCTAATTGTTAGGTATGCAGTAGCAAGATATAATTATGTGCGTTTATGTGCATTTTTAAAAATTACTGAGAACTGTCGACAAACCATATAATACTTCGGTAGATTTATCGTTGCTTTTAAATTGTTGTAATGAAATATAGCGCTATATAAAAATATTATAGTTTTTATGTTTAATGAACCTAACCTGTTATTTTATATTTGATATCTTTTCTATTTAGGAAGTGTTACCACACGAGCACGGTACGGTTGTCAAATCGATCAAATTGTTAGACATTGATCGACCGCTATAACTGATTTTTGACTGACAGATACTAAAAAAATAATCGATCGACACGCTATCGATGTTTAAACGATTCCTTTTAATAGAGAAAGCGTTTCAAGTGAATTATGAAATAACTTGTACTCTCGCGTAGGTACTAGAAAAAGTAAACCAATCGATTGATGATATCGATCAAAATTAATTGTGTGAGTGAGACAACACTATCACGTTACCCAAACCGAACGATTCAAAAATTTACGACTGTCATTTACCTCACCGATGCGTCCAATTAACCTTTAAGTTTCGACTTAATATTGCTTAAAACAGGCGTCGTAAATTTGGCGCGAATTATTACTTATACAATATCAATAGATTATTAACTGATTATTTATTAGTGTTAGACAAGGTCCTAATTAGAATTGGGTGAGTGATGTGATGTTGTAGAGAATTTCTATGTGGCCAAAGAAATTATTGTATCTTCAAGAAATAATCGAAATTTTATTTGATGGATAAATATCCTCTAGATTAGCCATCAATTTAATGAATATTGAATGAACGAATTCACATTTTCATTTGTCAAACTGCTTAGAAATGCATCAAGAGTCGTCGTTAGTGTAATTGATATGAACATCATTCGGTTGGAATCAGGCGATTCCGCGTAACGGAACGTCCACCATATATCGAGTTAAGTTGACAATTAATCGTCCATCTTTAATGGAAAATGGCGCCGTGATTTCGATCGAGCGTTCGAATTTTTTTCGATCGTAAAATCGAATCTGTAGAATTCCTTCGCGGCGGCGATCGGAGTGGCGTTCTATTTTCGAACGAGAGAAATTTGAATTTGCTTTTTTTCGTATCGGCAGGAATTATTTTGTGCCATAAAATGATAGTTACGTTAATTCCCGCGTGCCGGGCATTGTTTGGAGAATGAGCGAAGGGCTCATTTACAGGGTGATTCGTGTCATATTTCTTTTATCGAGCCAACTTGGCTGCTCGATGCGACGCATACTAATAAGTTATACACGAGAGCATTGTAACCGATACAAAGACTATTGATAGACGATCGTCTATTGAGCTGATGGCCTTGGACCAGATGCTTTGTGAGCTTTTTGTCGCGACGACCGTCAATATAAGTTTTCCTTATAACATACCGTTCAATTCGAGCGTAATTGTAGTTTTAACGCTTAGGGTTCACACCGCTGTAAATTCATATCGCTGTAAATGAAATAACAGTTGACGACCCTATAGTTTATAAAATTCATATGAAAGTTTTTATGACAACACCTTAGTCGTAAACCAAAGAATATTAAGAATCAATCATCATAAGAAATATCAATTTATTGCACGCAACTTTTTTCCTCAGCAAATTATTGCGTGATATGTTTATAACCTATATTTTCTCCTTATGGTTTTGAATTGGAACAGTACAGATAATAAAGTAGGTAAATGTGCGCAGCCTATCATTTATGGTAGTCGGTAATTAATATGAATTTCTTCAATAACTGTCAAATAGCTTTTGTATGTATAAAACGCGGCCATTAGTGTTAATATGTCTCAACAAATACCATATAGCTTCGATATCAATCATCTTTAGGTCTATGCATCGATGTTATCGCGTGCTGTCTGCTGTAAACTATAGTCCACAATAATTTAAAAACTTGTTTTTGGCGCTAAGTGGGCTAGAACCGCCACGTTTTTGAGTGGATTTCACATCGATTGTTTTAAAACAATTCACATGCGCCATATATTAACAGATGAATAGTAACACATCAAAATAGTCTTTTAATAAAAATAAGTCTTATTATTATATAAAAAAATCTCACAAAACTGAATTTTCAATGATTCACAAATATGCGGGATTGGCGCCAAAAGAGAGGCACAGATAATCAATATCAAAACTAACGTTTAGAAACTCGTATGAAATGTACAAGTGATGAGTGTGATCATATTCGATTTATTACTTTGAATTTTACTTATTTTTACCAAAATGATAATAATGTTCTAGTAGGTATATTTCGAACTATGATTTTATATAAAAAAATAGTTTCCTTCGCAAAAACATAATGACAAATCTAACTTTATGGAAGTATTACGACTGCGTTTGTTTTCCGCTCATAGCAAAAACTATAAGAATAAATATGGCGAATATTGAATCGTAATGTTTTTGCTCGCTTAAGGTGCTTGTTCTATCCGAAGCTGAAACATATGCAAAATGATTAATATATGAAGTATACTCGTATTCATGACAATCTCTTAGCAAAATTTCGAGTAGTTTAAGTATTCAGTCATTGCAGTGTTTGAATAATTTAGACGGAATCATCTGTTTAAGTGGTCCCATATTTCAATGAGTTAACTGTTACATTCTAGAATGTTACACCAATTCTTCAGATCCCACTGTTGGGGACGGGTATCACTCGCAACCACCGAAGGCTCGGCAGGCATAAAGCTTTTACGGAGTAACCATAGCCTCATAATAGAATAGGCGCTTAAGAAAGTGCAATGAATCGAGGCGAGGTAACGATGAAAAAAAGCTGGATTAAGTTCGTTCAGATGAATTTTATCGTTGGTAATACATTGTAGGATGGATAGAACGATGTTTTTGTTAAATATTAATTGAGTAAAGTTTTAATTTGCCACAACTAGTGATGTAAACGAAAGGGCTATCGGTTATTGTTTTCGATTGATCTTATTTTTTAATCGTTACTGTTGTAATATAAAAAGCTACCATCTTTGGTTACTTGTTACGTCAACTTCAAGAAGTTCAGTAGACAATTTCAATAGAGTATCAGATATGGTCAACGTAGGAGTTTTGGTACCTATTTCTCTGCACCTATGTATATCCAATGACATTCGCATTGTTATCAATACAGATAACGTATTCATGTATTCATTTGTTTATTTAACACTTCACACAATACAATTTTCGTAGATACAGTGAATAAATAAAACAAGATAAATGAGAATGGATAGGATCTTTGAACGTGAGATAAATAGAAATCACGATCACACCTATGTTTACCTACATTCGTATTGCGTTTTAATTCCTATAATTCTTATAGGACAGGCACTTGATTGCTAGACAGTGGAAAGTACAGGCATTGATCAACATACCTTTTCAACGGGTAATACGGTTCAAATTCCCTTGCAAATAGTATTAACATGTTTGCAATCAAACGTCATTGGTATACGGATTGAGACTTAATCCGGACGGAATAGAATTCAAATTTGTTTGCCGTCGAATGATAGTCGAGATGTATGCGCGTTCTACCACATGAGTTCGTGTCCTAAGGCGCTCGCCTATACCTAATAACCGTCAATGATCGGGCCGATTGTGAAAAATATCATTAAAAAACCATCAGCGCTTGATGATTCGACTGTGCACCAGCGGTCGTCATCAGCCACAATCGATTCTTTGCTTTTTTATTTTCATTTTCTTCTATGTATTAAATTATAAGGACCGACGCTGCGGTCTGACGCACGCTCGATTAAACGAACAATCGATTTTCGAACGCTTTCCATATGACAGCTGTCAAGCTGCTAGATTATGCGCACAGATAATTAATACGGTGCAACTCATTAACGCGGATTTTAAACAACAAATGACGGTTAACGCGTTTCTGTAACGTAACGGTTAACCCTCTCGTAGTGGGTATCTGTGAGATTAAACATTTGTAATTATAGTGGAATTTTTGATATTTCTCTCGATCGACCGAATTCCCGATTTCCGACTTCAAACTGAAAGGACGCGCGCTGGAATCCAACGGTCGGATGCCGATGCAAATATCTGTAGAATATTGAAATTTGTGTAGATTTATAGATTGTGTTTTATTAATTTTGGCCCGTTGTAAGCACGTGGGTTCTCTTTGAAGCGTTATAAAGGTTCGTTTACACCGAAACCGTCAGACGTCGAAGCCTCAGACGGTCCGAATTTTATTTCGTTAGCATTTACAATGATGATAAAAAGTTTTGACCGTTATTACTGATGGCGTGGAAAGGGACAGAAAACGTAGATTTTCACACAAAAATCGTCTAACGAATATGCAGTTATACACAGCGATGCCCATTAAGTGGTAGGCTAGTGCTGTGTAGTAATGATTAGAATGAAGTATCGATTAAATACGCCCACTTATAGACGAGGGGAGGAGCGCAAATCGAATTAGTGCATGCATCGATTAGCCGAGTATCGACAAAAAACGCGATTAGCCCCGAAACCATCGACAGCCGAAAAAAGGTAACAACCGTCCGTTAATGGCGGTTTTTGTTCGAAATTCGAAGATTTGAATTCGTAATTTCAACCGCAAGGCGTTCGAATCATTTGTCAGTGACAATTTTTTGGATGCAATCGATTTTTAAATACAGGTTAAGCTTTTTTGGCGGCGGCGCGGTGAGATTCCACAATTTCGACGATTATTTCTCTTATTTTGCCCGCTAATAGGATAATTACGGTCAAACGCTTATTGATCTTTTATTTCAATGGATTGGTTTCTGCGCAGGCGACACCTAGACCAATAAAGTCTGCCAATTATCAGCCGCCCAAAACCGAAGCTTTACCGATAAGGTTAGTTAAATGCAAATTTTTGTAGGACTCTTATGTATGTTGTCCTTGTTTTAGTATGTATGTAGATCAAACTGTACTAGGCCAATGTTTTGCTGTTTATTTTTATTATACCATCACGTTAAGTCTCTAATGAGGTAGGCAGAAAGAACACAGTGGCAAGTAATACTAGCATAACATACCTGTCTTGCTTCTTCTGAATTGATCGCAATAAAATCAGATTCAGATTGAAAACAGATTGCCTACATTAATTCGAAGAATGAAGTTGAATATTTAAGATCACAAACTTTTACCGTTGATAAAACTCTCATCGATTTGAAGCGAAAAAATGGACCAAAAATTGTTCCTGTCTATCCTTGGTGGGGAATCGACATCGGCATGGGAAGGTCTTTTTGTCCGGACTGGCGAATTCCCCGGGCGTCGCATCTCGCTGTGGGAACATTCTTGCCGGGAAACGCCGCGATACCATCGGGATGTATCGGCGATTCATTGAACCCGGTCGAATGCTTGCGGCACACCCTCATTAACTTCGTCGAAAACTGTCGGCTTAATCCGTTTTGAGCGTTAACGGTTTTTCGTATGCGGCGTTTGAAACGACGTAGGAAACAAATGCTTTAGGGTCGCCCCACATCTGACGGAATATGCCTTCGATGGAACAGACGAAGCATGCTAGACGCACTAACGCATCATCGGTTGGGTGTGAACGGAAATGTTTTATTATGTATTTGTTTGTTCTGGCGTTACGCGACCGATAATACGCCAGATGTGGGCCGACCCTTAGAATAGGGTATCAGTTATCTATTTATGTGTGATTTCTTGGTTTGGGGTCTAATAAAATCTTGAACGTTACATTGTTACACACCTGCACTGCTTTGTAATCAAAATCAAATTGTCAAATTTAGCAGCGACGAATTATCAACGTCACGGGAACAAGTATGGTTTGAGAACGGGCGTTTTGTACGCTCGTGTGTTCGGACCCTAATCGACGATTCGGTCGTGGCAGCCGATCAAGCCACACCACAGATAATGTACGCTATCTGTCAAATTTGTTCCGCTGACTTCGGTGTTTTCAAATCCGCTTGCGCGGGCAGCTTATTTCCGAGAATATGAAACATTTAGAAAGTAAACATTTTATTTTCGTAGTCTCCGTTGAACTGGTTGAGTGCCCTGTGTGCTGATTCCGAGTTTTCAATATTTTACTCGCCAAACGCGTCGAGAAGTGAAGTGCCCCAGTGTAACTATGAGACCTTAGAATGTAATTATAAGAAAATAGATTTAAATCAAACACAAATTAACTAGAAGTAAAATAGTCACTTACTATAAAACATGCAATTTAAAAGAGCAGCCAAATTGACCTTTAAAATAGTTAAGCACTCACCTCTCAAACCCAATAAACATAGCTCATTAATAAGACATAAACTTCTGTTTCGAAAAAAAAAATATAATCTATAATCAATGAAGTAGCGATCGGCACAGATAATAAACGATCGCCCATCGACTGTTTATGGACGATAATTGTTAGTTGTCTATGGGTCGGGCACAGACTATACACTGCGCTTATTCGAATTTAGAACAGACTGCGTAGATTTAATATTGAAACATAATTTCAATCTGTGTTAATTTAATTCAATTACTGTTGATTTTAATGTTTATTTATAAACGATTAATGGTCAAATACAGATTATAGTGCTCTCATAATTATTATAATACCATCACGCCAGGTCCCTACCGGGTAGGCAGGAAGCACCGAATGCCAAATATCTCTGTCCTTACAAACTGGACTCGATACCTGTATCCATAAACACTCACAATATATTATCTGTTTTGTTATTGTTGGTTCAAAAAGTGGTTTATGATTCTTTAAAGCTATGTCACAAGTCTGTACGTAGCAGACGGTTTGAGTTACTTAAATACCGGGTGGCTAATAATGATTTTATTATTGGTTTCATTGGATACCAAGTTGGCCGGCTCTGTAATGATTTTAATACCTGTGTAATTATAGCGGCGCAAGGTCATCGCAGATTTCAGTAATTGGAAACTTTAGCGTATGTTTGTATGTCGATATTAATATAATTTGGTTACTTTAACACGTAATTTGAAACTATTCATACAGGTGCATGTCACACCAATTGTCCTGAACCGGAATCGGATACACAGCCTGGAATACACACTGGGTTCGAAGTTACTTTAACTAACCACCCGACCGATCAGACAGAATGTGGTACGTAACAATTATTACATGTACTCAAATCTACATCTAAGCAGCGATAGCCTAGTGGTTTGAAATTCAGCCTTCCACTCGGGAGGTCTGGGTTCGATCCTGGCACGCAGCTCTGGTTTATTACGTGCGTTTTATAACTGAAATTTAAATATCACTCGCTATAACGGTGAAGGAAAACATCGTGAGGAAACCT
>DWGJ01003858.1:0-12600 GCA_018246895.1 Aspitha aspitha aspitha | reverse complement strand
GACTATCCAACACAAAAGTAGTTTGGCAATTCGAATCAGTAGTTCCTGAGATTAGCGCGTTCAAACAAACAAACAAAAAAACAAACAAACAAACAAACTCTTCAGCTTTATATATTGGTATAGATTCGTGAGAAAAAATTAGATCGCCTAAGGCCTAGGGATTAAAATCTATAAATGTCAAAAAGTGGGGTTCTGGTTAGCAGAGCATGGTTTCGATCCACGGACCTCTGGGTTATGGGCCCAGCACGCTTCCACTGCGCCACTCTGCTCTTATTTGTACAAACGAATTCTTTGCATATTATACATACATAAATACATTATGAAACATTTCTATAAAAAAATTGTAGTGAAATCAGTTAGCGAGTATTGACGCTTATAAAAAGTTACATGCGTCTTTTTACCCGACTGTAAGGAGAGGGGTATGTTTTTTAAATTAATTTTCACTGATAACGGTGAAGGAAAACACAATGAGTGAACCTGTACACACTTTAGATAGATAGATCTCTGAGGTGTGTGAAGTGTGTCAATAAACAATAAGCTAGCAATTACACTGTGGTCTTTGCATATTTAACGGAGAGCCGGGTCTAACAGTACAGCAAAAGGGCTCGATTATGTACATACATTCATACTTGAATTATTGCCATACATATCGAAATTTTTAATACTCAGAATGGAAAATAAAAAACTGTCTATTATGTATGTAATCGTGACCACCTTAATAAACAATTGCTCGTCTGTCCGGTAAACAATCCCAACATGTGGCGCTTTGCCTATCTGTACCTACTAATAATTATTGTGCAAAAAACTTTTATACTTCATTTTTTAATTGGACATACATACTAATTTCTTAAACTATCTGAAATTTTAAATATGGCTAGACATTTTTCAAATGTTTCAATTCAGTTATCAAAGAATTTTAATACTAACAATGGAGAATCTGGATCATAAGCAAGAAAGTGTGAAGTTATTGTTGTAGCCTCAGTTGCTGGCGCTGGTGTGGCGTGAAGGAAGTAAACGCCGCGCTGGCGTCCCGTTTCCGGCGGCTCCGTGTTGTTCACGTGCTGTTGGTATCTCTGCGGTAACTATTGTGCGTTTAAATGGAACAAACTGTTATTGTTGCTTTCTAGAACAAAGGAAATAACATATTGAAGTGTAAAAGTCGACTACGACAATATTTTTCAAGAGCTTTTTATTTTTAAGATTGCATCTTACCTAAATACGTGTTCATGGTTCGGCGGCATCAATTATAAATCATAGGCTCAATACTTTAAGTAAGTATCATAACCCTACCTAAAAAGTCTTGTGCAAATAATTAGCGCTAAGAAAAAACAAACTTCTGAATTTAAAAATACAAATAACAGTGGTACGGGTTATTAAGTGATTCCGGTCATTTTCTTATCTAGGCCATATTTAAACATCAAAACGGTTGAAACTTGACCGGTAAAGTGACAGTGATCTGCAATAGGTAAATGCCACTTTACTCCCTTTTGTGATAACATGAATTTTTAACTATTAAGCTATGACTTAGTAGGCAGTAGGTACAGATGGTAGGTACAAATAGTTTAGTGTTACCAGTCCCATTTATTAATACTGAAATTAAAATTTTTATCGAAATAAACCACTCGCCTATCCTCAGAATTTAATCAAGATAAAGTGTATTAATAGGATTATGTTTAAAAACTGAATGCAAGCGCACTTTGTTTTAAATTCCGACTTAAATTTTTATTCTAAGTCTCCGTTGAATAAATATTGTATCTGTTAATACATTTTTTTAATCTGTAGTGAATTTAATGAATCTTAATGCTAAATGTATTAGTCATCTACTATGAGTACTTACATACGTATTCCAAGTACTACTACGTAGATTCCAAATTTACTGCCATTAAACTGCAACATATTTATTCAGGGAACCTTTTCATGTTTCAATATTACTTGTAAAACGACATAGTTTCGTACCAATTCGTTTTGTCATCACGTTGGAATGTCATACTGGCATTCTCATTTCCTTCCATATGACAATGTAGTTCTGGTCGTTTTATGTATTTTGGTTCGATGAACAAGCATTTAGGGATCCAAATGCCCCAAAGCGTTGCGTTCTGATAATTATCTCGCGTTCCATTTCCGAACGCTCGACACCTGGAAATTGCTAGTCCATCCACGCCAGAAGGTAGTGATACGATTTGATTTTTTTTCGTTTAATCAAAACGTGTATAGAGTAACGTATGTACAATATGTATTTTATGTGCAAATTTTACTGGTGAGCTAGAATGTCTTAGCATTACTTTTATTCGTGGACCACCATTTATATAAATGAGTGAAGGTATAGGTATATATTATAAAAAGTCAAATGTGGATTGATTTAATAATGTTGTGAAGTCTGTAAATATATCGTTAATCATAGTATGATTCTATCATCACTTAGGAACAATTCATAGACAATATAATTCTGTAATAACGGTTTGAACACGTTTCGAAAATTACATTAAAGTGTTAGCTACTGCACAAGTATCCGGCTCCTAGAAATATCGATTCCAAATCATATTAATGACAAAATGCAAGTGAAGCGTAGGATTTCCATTTCTCGATGGAACTGAATTTTCACAATGTCTGTTCACTGGCAGACATTCAGCGTTTAATATTCAAGTCTTGTGCCGAGTTTTGCTTCTCTAGCCAGAAATTACATATTCGTTTTTCAGCAGGAACTACGATATTAGCCGGTGAAAATTAAAACTTCGCTTCAACGAAATCGGTATTCAGTGATAATTAATTTTGACTGATATGCAACACTTCAACCCAACTTTGTAGCAACTGTATTACTTGCATGATCTTTCCTTGTAACTGGTTATGTCTAAAATGCGGTAGTTTTGCAGTTACTGCCTTTTGAAATCGATCATTAAATTAAATCACACCACTCTTGAGGGTGTTCATGAGTTGACCATTAGTCACTGCCCATTACTTATTCTTTAAAACGATTCGCGAGACTTCAAGGAATTCTAGGAACACTTCAAAAGATTTAACTAAAAATCTGTGTACAACTTCCAAGGAACTTGTTTCTAACAAAAGTTCTTTACGATTCAAGAACTAGGTATTTGTAATTAAATAGGTACTTCGTTACAAACTTTAATGTGTTCCGTAGAACCCATAAAAGTGTTCTATTTACACGCTTTAACGCTAACTAAGATATACGAGTATGTATAATGAAATCAACACGTGGCAATTGAAGGCCATTACTTGTGATTCCTTGTAAAGGAAGATTGATCGCTGCCAATAATAATAAGTTTTCGTCACAATTACAGCAGTTTCGTCGACTCATCGGACACTCATCAACCGTGGATCGTTCTTTCGTTAATCGTAATATTGATTCCCGATTTGCTTCATGTAGCCTACATATATTTAGCAATTATTAAATTTACCTATAGTCGATAGCCGTAGAATGATAAAATTCTTCCTATTCCGCGCATTTTATGAATTCCTTTTTATACTGCTTTAACGATGTTTAACTTTAATGTGACGTTAATTTAAGTGATTTCATATGCATTCAGATTAAACGTGTTTAGATCGTTAAAGAAACATAACGTAACAGTACTGGAGACGATTTAAATACATTGTATAAACAATATAATATTAATAAGTGGCGGAAACAAGCGGTTCCAAATCTACTTAGTTTAGAAAATACTTGAAAAAACAAACAAATGAAAATGAAATGAAAATAATGGAAACCTCTACTGCAAGGAGACTGATAGAATATTTATTGAGGTACATATATATACAAATATTACATACAAATGTAGACAACATGACGTAATTTTCACTATATATAAGTACAACATTATATTTTACAATTATGTTTATCTCCAAATATGAAGTTACGAGTATGTTTATGGTACCAGTAAATGTGATATTTAAGAGCTGACTAGTACCGCAATTAGTTGCATGCATACTTTCGTTGTGTCAACCCGGCGTTAGCAAAAGTTCGCATACATATTTCAATGTCAGGTTCAGATGTATATAGGCGTGTCTTCTATAAGGGTCAGCATACATATTGTGATATGTTTACTTTAAAAGTTTTAACATATTTTAATACTGCATCATATTTTTGTTACAAGACATTTCATCTTGAGCATCATTTCATCTTGAGATGTTTCTTTTATATCGATATTTGCACCGTATACCCTTTCGCTAATTCTATATTAGAAAGAGTTGTATGTTAGAAATGATAATGTTATTGGTATGGTTTCAATGGAAAGTTCAGCAGTTTTTAGTGATGCGGTTGGGTACAGATACAATATAATTCAATACAATATTGTATTTGCTGTGGTATACGGTCTTCCTTACTCTACTACATTTGACAAAGTTTCAGCCTCGTGAAAATTGTATTTTTTTTATATTTTGTCGCATGCTAGTCAGATATTGTTCACATATGGTGTATAGGAGCAGTGCATGTGACATGTCGTTAAATACTTTGTATTGCAAACTTTTTTATATGAAGAAAATTGTAAAACCAACAGAATTTACTAGTGTTCGCAACTGTGCCGGTCAAGAAATACGTTATTAACAAGAATATTACTTATTATACATTGGCATTGGGACTGTTAATATACATAGGTACATTAGTTCCTTTAATATATATGCAATTTAAATAGTCATTTATCCCAATCGTAGTTGGTCACTGACTCTTTGTACATTCGTGGTCTGCGAGGTAAATTTGTAGTACGTAAGTACAAATGAAAATTATATCATTTATAACTTAACTTTGTTCAGCACCAATTGTTTCGCTATAGAAATACCTTCAAAATGGCTACTGACTGACTAACTGATTAAAAAGGCGAGCTGTATACTTATTGTACCAGTCAATCAGTCAATCACTTATGTTTAAGTATTTAACAACGATTTTCATTAGTGGTCATATATGAACAGTAATGAAAATCACTGTTTCTACTTCCACAATTAAACTATGAAGTAAATAAACGTATCAATCGGTTTTTTCATTATGAAGATTTTCATAATTAAAATTCTTACTTATTTTTATACCTACGATCTTCTAAACGTATCCAGAATATGAGTAGGTACTATAAAATTTCCAAATGTTTCAGTATAGAAATTTTTAATACCATGTTGTTTTATGACCGACCCTGTAAGGCTTATTCTGAGATACAATTATTTTACGTAATTATGTCAGTGGTTTTTTTAGGTTTTAATAATACAAAAACAGTTTTGTATCGTGATAAAAGAATATGAAATGAACTTAAAACATATTTCAGACTTAAACACATAGAATGCAAATAGGCGTAAGTAAGGTAGGCGTCTTGATGGCAATTTTATCTTCTCTGGAGATGTTACTTTATGCGCCATAAAATGTCATACACAGAAATTATATGTATAAAGAATGGATAAGGCGTACGTTACTTGGAATTGTTGAAAACGGACACGTCCAATCCGAATAAAGCGCTAACCATCGGTGATGATGCTTTGCCGAGATCGAGGATAGCTGCCAACAGTGCAACGGCTTTTTAACCGATATTTTATTTCATGTATAAACGTCATTATTGCCTGCGTACATATGTAGAAAAAATGTCCATAAAACATTTAATCAACATATCTTTTTTAATTATTAGCATTCAAGTTCTTGCTCAGACACCCTACATAAGCAGTTTACCAGCTGTTTGGTTATGCCTAATTTAGGATCAGGTGGCTGTGTGTGAAGTTTCGCTCAGCATGGCAAAACTTGCAATTCCTTTGCTAGAGGGCAAAATCTTTGCTAGGTATTTCCAGATTATTAAGTCCTGGTATGCGAGAACTTTGGGTTCAGTTTAATCCCGCTGGTGGTAGCAATTTATGAATTTCGCTGCCGTTACGCGACTTTATGTCACAATGAGCAATATTACAGTCGTCAAATTGTATTTTCATTTGAAAGACTTCAAAAGATTAAATTCTAATTAATTTCATACTTTGTCACATTTTAGTACATTATACACATTAAAATAGTGTGAAACTGTTATTATGGGCTGTCATTATTTTTTGAGAACGACCTCCGTAGACGCATTTGACGTTAATTCCGATTTCTTTTCGCACAGAAGTAAAGTTTAACAAATCATCCAATAAAGCAGTCTCTTTGTCTCTTTTAGTATATTATTGTCTCTTGTAGACTTAATCTATAGCCACGAGCCAGCCTTAATAGTAGTAGCGTTCACTCTAGAATATAATAGAATACAAGTATTAATTCCTTTTTTAGTGGTATTATCACATTCTTACCTGTGATAGACGATTCGACAATTTCGAATCTAATAACGCTATGGATGTACTTACGAAGCTTATTACATTAAAATTATTTTTATTTAAAAACTACATTTATTTCAATGACGGTAGAATTTTCTACATATTTATGCTAACAAGGAAACGTCATTATTTTCTCCGATAACACGCCTGAAGCCATTCTGCACTGCAAATCTACAATATTTCTTTTTTATCCGTAGGAACGTTAGCTGATATTCAACTGCTTTTGTAAAAATTTTATTTATAACCAATTATTGTGTTTATGTCAGAGATATAAAATGACCGTGTAATTAACGATAACCTTTTATGTCGGTAGCAATGATGTAGACATATAAACGAAGTCTTAAGTCTTAAGTCTTTTGTGCCTTGTAAAGATACACAAATCCAGAACTTAAAAGACTACATAATTTATCTCTCGTTCCTATAGTCATCTGAATCCTAATTAAAATCTGACGCGATTGTTATTTTAGAAGAAGATGAAACTATCTGCAAGTTTCGTTGATTTTACGAAATGAATAAGTTTCCAGGTTGTCTTCACCACTTTGACTATGGTTTTTCAATTTATAGAATAATGGACCTCCCATTTTCAATTCAAACGTTACAACAAAAACTATTTTCTCTATTGCACACATCGCTGGGTTGGTTTTGTGAATCAATTGATATACTTACGTCATGGTAGTGTTTATTGTAACTTTTCCTTCTTGTAGTGCCTCTCCAGCTAGTGAAGGTTGGCGGTTAGTTTCAGATATTTCCTTCGGTCTTTTGCAAGGGTGAAAAGTTCGGTGACACTGACTATTCCCGTCCACTCTCGGATGTTACGCAATCACTAGTTCTTACCCCCAATTGATCTTTTGCCTGTCCGTTTAAACATAATTATAAGGTGCAGAAATGCGTATTTCTCATTTATCAGAATTGTTTATTTAGTAATCAGTAATCATTTCCATTGCTTAATGCTCATACAAACATGATGACATAAAGGCGACATATTAGATGATGCACGAGTATCTACATGGCTCATGAATGAGTACATGGCTTAGGTATGCAACTTTACGTACTTTGACGGTCTGCATTAGCTGTCGGTTTTTCGCTATTCCTTGTAGCACTTTAGCATTAATCACCCGATGTGTCCAACTAATAGCCGGAATGCGTCGATTATTGTAAAATCACTTTTAAAATTTTCAAAAATCAATTTCGCGCCAATTTAAGTAACGCGATAACAATATCTATTGACTTTTCTGATTTCACTCGCAAACAAGATAACCAGAATTTCGATTTCGTCTCACGTATTAAGTTTACCATTTTCGATTTTCTTTGTTGAATAAAGTTACGTTACAACCTTTCGCAGGCTTACTTTTAATTTAATGTCCCTTGGGAGTCCAACGTTTGATGGAGAAATTGTCTGTGATAATTCCGCTGTTTTTCGTTGGTTTCTAAAGAAACCCGGAGCAATATTTTCAGCTGGAGTTACTACATATTTGTACAGCAATGTTAATAGTAAAATTTTATACTACTTTTACGGTTTGCGTTCGAAATTAAAAATATACCAATGACTTGTAGGTATAATCACCTAGCGGTTACTAGTTGTTAAGTTTGTAAGAGAAGTAATGAGACCGTATGTAATTTCATTCGGTGGTTTATTTCAAACTTGTGTTAGCTCGGTGTACACATTTGCGCCTTTGGCCCGATTCGGTCCCCGTGTAATTGCTGGACGGCATCCGGCGCTACAACATTTCTCTTATTGTGTCATGTCCATCGTACAGTTTGTATAAGGAAAGGGCGCACGATTCCCTGGTATAATGAAAAAAGTGTATTCCACACCAACACCTCTTATTGGATCTTTGTAAAATACGGAAATATGTTTCGATAGAGACTTGTGAAAAAACCGAACTACTTGACCATTTATATGCAATGCTCGACTAAATAAGTAGCTTAGATTTACGCCTTAAACCAGCGCGGTAAATTATGCTGCAAATCATCAATTCTCCAGATTCTATATCTGTCCCACCAGTCGATATAATTGAATCCACTCATGCAGTTTTTCATTTATGTCTTAATTCACATACATATATATCAACTTTTTGTCTAAAAGTGAAATCATTTCATTGATGTATTAGGTACAAAAAAATATTACCTTACGTTGACTTAACAAAAAAATGTAAAAAAAACAAAAATATCATTATACAAGCGTCGTAAGCGTCTTTATGGATGTGCAAAAGGTCTTAGTAAAATAATAATAACAATGTGTAACTTTTGTTAATAAGCATTATGCTCAGAAGCATTTTCTTACTGTCTCAAGGACAAATCCGATTAATTTTGAAACATCAAGAACCACTGCTAAGTCCTAATCGAAAGATTTGTATGTGTAATTGTTACTACAATATATAAGTAGACGATATTTTTTAAGGACCTCAATGTTTAGCGTTAACCACAACGACCATCGCTGATACCTATTTTCAATATGTGTATGGTCAGGCCATTACTAGGCCTATTATATGTAGGTACATATACATATATGAATGTGGTTGGTACACATGTGAACTATCTACGAAATAATTGGTTTCTAGTTACATGGGGCAGATTTAATGGACTAGGTTTTATCAGGATATGTGACGGCCATTAATTTTTGTTGATGGATGACAGTAAAATCACAAACATCAACCAAATTTTATTGTGATGTCGACAAAAGTATTTCAACCTGAAATTTCCATGTAAGGAATCAACAGTTAGTCACAATTGAATATTATGTGTGTCTATCTATCTATCATATTACATGTGTCTACCTTTTTTGTATGGACTCTTTTGTTTTGTATTTATTTCTTGTTTGGAAATAGAATATAAACATATTACACCTAAAAGTAATTTCACTGATTTTTTTGTTTCAGAAAAAACGCTCCGAGTACCCTGAGAACCATTTGTAATTGCAGTGCCCAAGTCATTACCGGTATGGCTTCGTCATCAATAATAATACATACAATTATACAGTATATTTTAGAAAGTCAAAAAAAAATAAGTAAAACAAAATTTGTTTATTTTCACGAAAATATTATATTGTGTGATCTCTAAATTGACAACATATTTATATTGAACAACTCTGTTTAAAGACCATAAAGTTACCAGATGCTAAAAAAAGAACATGTTTATACCTTTTACAGGTTGTTGTTTCCGTTCTTATTATTCTTTTCGTCCACATAACATGGCCTTTTAGTTGGTTTCAGTCGTACTAAACTGTTTTGCGTAGAGTAAATTATATTTCCATCACTCTCTATTGCCACGCCGTAAATATTTGGTATACTAGCGATTTCTTGAATTTTATCTTTATCGTTGATGTAATAAATGCCGTTGGGAGTTGAAAAATATATGTTTCCGTTGTTGTCTGCTGTCAACGCGTTTAGGTTATAATCGCCTAAGAACAGAGTTTCCATGTTGGATTTTATTAGTTTGAACAATCCAGATGAATTAGAAAAATAGTAATCTAAGTCATTGTTCAGAGCCACTAACAATACTCTTGTATGAGCAAACTCTGGAACCCTGTCTGTCCGTCGGTTTTTAAGCGTATACAATTCTTCACTTGGATACGTAGTGTAGTAAATATCTTTCTTAAAGAATATTTGCCATATGCTATGGTAGGTACCATCTATATGCTTTGCTTTTTTCTCTTCAAAATCGAATTCATAAAGTCCGTCAGTACCACCTAAGTACACGATATGTTTCAAGTTATCAACGCCATTAGCAAAGCCACCATTTATACCAGGTATAATGTTATACTTATTAGTCTTGAGATTTATGTACGCAGATGAGAATGTTTCACCAGCTTGGGAATTAGAAAAACTAAAGAATAATATATTTGTGTCATAGTCAATAGCTAATTGATATGGACTGTCTACATTATTCAACAAAATCTCTTTTTCATGGTGTGTATTATGTACTATAACGTCATCACATATTGGTTCTATAACACGCGCTTCGACAAATGCAAGTAGTGCCAAACCTATCAGCAACCTCATCTGAAACAATAAATAATAAAGCTAAATATATCAAAGTAGTATGTATCTATACATACATTTAAATATAGTTGAAATCTAGGTCGTTGTAAATGTAGTAGTTATTTACACAAGATTAGAACACAAATAACGTATTTTAATTTTTGTCTGTCTGTATGTTTGTCTGTTTATCCGGGCTAATCTCATCATCATGCATACGAAAATTTGTATCAATACTACGAGCATATACATATGTAGGTACCTACATCACGTTATTTTTTTGTTAATACTGAAATGGATCTTTTGGCACATTAAAGTATGATAGATAATGATGTATCAGTTTTGGTGGTAACATATAAAAAATTTAAATTTTTATCGAAAACATTATGTATGTTAATTATATATAACATAAAATAATGTAAGAATTATAAGTGTGTAAAACAAAACCAATTAAAAATATTTAGAGAAATAAAAACAAAACTATTGTTGTGTTAGTCGAATAAAGTCGCAAGTAAAGACTATTAGGCATTTTTCCTAGAAACTTGAAAAACTCTACATTTTTATTGTCCAGTATTTAAAAAAATATACTTTAATGTTCACGGTTTAATAGGTACGGATTCCATAATACTTTAGTAACAATGAAATCTAACACATGTTGAATGAATAGATATTTTTTAAACCAAACATTAAAAAGCTTAAACCAAACATTAAAAACCAAACATTAAAAATGGTGTTAGTACAAATAAATCCAGGTTACTCACTTTTAACATACGGCTACGCTCACGTACCACGCAACACTAATACCAAAGAACGGTATATCAGTACATATTATGTATTTATACACAACATACATGACTGTTATTCTGTGGGTTGCACACCGTTATCTGTGACCTTAGGTTATTTTCTCGGAATTACGATTAAGTATCAAGAAGCATATTGTCCCCATCTATAAAATATATAGGTATGTTTATAATATACATAGCTAACTATTTTTACAAATTCGTTATCGTGCCAATTAGACAGCTTTCTCCGCTCGTGTGAAAAGAGTTAAAGCTACGAGTATAGTCTGCTGAATGACAGCGTTTTGGAAAACATTCTGAAAACTAAGGTGTGTAGGTTTCAAACGAAATTTTTCCATCACCGTTGTAATGTTAATTATGTTAAATTGTATTTAATCAAAACTCCACCAATTTTATTAAGTATACATTGAGTCATTTAGAGTTACAAGAAATCTATGCTCATAAGTGGTGCTTAATAGATTGTAGTCAAGTATTATCACTACAAGCTAAGTGACCTAATGAGAAATAGTTTGAATATCAGTCAGGTTGAATATCACTCTGCTGTTGGACATAGGTCTTCTCTCATATTGAGAGGGTTTTAAGGGCTTACCCTGCTTTATAAAATTACGTTATAAAAATGATTACATCGTTATAAAATTTTCTATTATAATAGTTATAAGTCTACTGTTAAGTATTTAAATACAGCTATAACCAACCGAAATCACTCTTGAGCCTGTAATACCTTTAGAGGTCTGTCAGCTCAAAATAAAATGAAATACTTATGAATTTTATTCCGGTATCCTTGTAACCTCACTACTAAAATAGGTTACATTTATTAATAAGACATATTCAGCGTCCATATGGTTAGTTAGCTCAGAAAATACATCATAGCTTACGCGTTGAATAAATAAAACATAAGTGAGCGTTTAACGAAGCGAAATAAAGGCTTGAAACAGTGATGGAATTTGCTTAAAAATGTTTAACGAACTAGGACGTTGATTATGAATTTCGCCTTCGCGTTTAAATGGGGTAATCTCATTGAAAGTTGCAATGAAATCTATACTAATATTATAGAGTTTGTTTGATTGAACGCGTTAATCTCAGAAAGTACTGGTTCGAATTGAAAAACTATTTTTGTGTTGATTAGTCCATTTGTTGCGGAAGGCTAGGCTAACATCACGCTATGAGTAAGACATAGTAGTGGAACAGCACGCGCGGGCGAAGCCGTAGCCACAGATAGTAATAAAAATTATATTAATTTAAAATGCCATTAGACACTGAGTTCGCCCGCTTGACAAATTTATTTTATAAAGGTGATTAATAAAGAGTTAATTAAAAAATATTTAACATTACATAAAAATTGGCATGTTTTGATCTTTCAATATTATTACAATATAATTTAAGATTTTAAAAATCCTTGGAATCCACTCGAGGTCGCTTATGTTGGAAGCAACGTACATATTAATTAACGGGAAGTACCTGTAAAAACAGGAAAAAATGGGTAGGTATAAAAAAATGGTTATTATTTATGTGCATGGAATATGCACCGCTTATTAGCGATATATGTA
>DWGJ01003857.1:0-12602 GCA_018246895.1 Aspitha aspitha aspitha | reverse complement strand
ACATACATATATACATACGATATAGTACTTACATAGATATTTTTATTACGCCCAGACACAGAACAAACAAATGTGCTGCACGCACAAATGTTTGTCCTGGGTGGGAATCGAACCCACGATCTCCGGTTTTGCAGGCAGGGTCTCCAACCACTCGACTACGAGGCCAGTCATACGAGGATATTTCTTTAGGATATAACTTTAATTTTAACAAGACAGTTAATAGTAATTTTTACAGTTCTGCTTCAAATTCGGTTTCCTCATTCATTTATTTAAACACACCAACAGCAATAAATACAAACATTTACATTAGGCATATCTTACACTCAACACATTGTGCACAGTGGTATGCATGCCAATAATAGCCTCGTACAACATTTACATAAATATTAGTGCTATTGCAATTTATTTATTTTACTTTTACAGTCTGAGTACAAATTAAACATTTACATATAACAGCATAGATTAAACATAATTAATTCGGTTGATTTAGATACAAACTTTCATACCTTGTTTTATTTTCCGGAGACCTTTCACGCATATATGTAACTCGTACGTTTCAAATCAAAAAGCTAAATACCAATTTTCACAGTGCATGCTTCAAAATTGGCGGAGTATAAACTTACCCTTTAGGTAAAATATCAAAAAAATACATTAGTCAGCCTTAGTCAGCGTTTACGTTATAAAAGGATAACACTGTCTAATTATCATTTCTGTAGCTTCACGATACTTGTCATTTGTATTCAAATTGTTTTTTTAAAGTAAATAAATTCAGCAAAAAATGTATCTACATAGTTTGTTGTTAACATTTAAATGTTGTAATTTTTCAGGAAACAAACGGATTCTGCACTCTTCTGATTATACGACGAGATCCTTGCGGAATATACATAGCAGCAGACATTAGAGCAACGATGAATATATCAGAACAAAACCTGATTACAGGAGGTTAGTTGCAATACTGATTTTTTTTTAGAATTTTTAGCATGTATACTCACCTCTTTCATATTTTATATTCTTTCAACATATACAAGTGAACTAATACGAGATATTTTAGTTAAAATATATTTACTAAATCCGGAACGCAATGCTCCCGTAGAAATGATTTTTATTAATCTAGATAATTATTTATCGAACCCTCACGTTAAGCGTACAAATTTGTTTTTTGTATGATCCCATGATCATCTCAATATTCAAGAATATAATTATTAAAAAAATAGTTTTTTTATATGGCAATATATCGCTTTCGATAATTCGACGCCAAAAAAATCGTGAACGTATTACTAAGCTTTGTTATTAAACTTGGTAATTGAAACTGCAAGGCAATTATATTCATTTATCTGTGTTACATTCCAGGGACTAAGGATGAGCAGATCCCGGCAGATCTACAACGGTCTCCAAAGTAGTGAGCATAATTTATCGTGAGATTATACAGATATTATGCACATTACTATGGATATCTTGTACGATTATCATCACATATTTTGAGAAGAAAGAAAAAAGAAATTAATATCACATAGAAATGTTGCGGAATGTATTTTCAATGACTGGTATTATATTTTGTTATAATCTTACTGACTAATGTTCTTCATACAAATTTTTTCGGCTGTATATAAAATTTATGTGAATTATTGAACGAGCTTACATTACAACTGAAGATGATAGACGCAGAGAAAAAAGAAATCATTCGTTTCCGCCTACCCCTATGGAACATAGTTGTTACGGTATGTATTTATTTTTAATTTTATGTACTAGCTACCCGAACCGGCTTCGCACGGGTGCAGTGGAGATTTAAAAAAAACAGCTGGAATTAAACTTTTTGTAGATGATGTATAGTACAAAGAGGTAGTACATTATTTTGTTGTATCATCAATAGGTTTAACAGCGCACGCTATGTAAAGAATTTTATAGGTAAAAAAGTCTACGTAAGCAAGTAATACTTACTTGATAAAATTATAATATCAATTAACTCACCAATAAACCAACAAGAAGTACTAAAGCGACAACACCAATTGTGCTGACAGCGATGGCTACGGCGGCTCCTGACCCAGCCTCATCTGTCAGCACCCTCGAAGATGACTCCGTGGTTATGTCAGTAAAATTTATGTAATCATCCGGTGTAGATCTCTCATCGGTGGTTGTCTCCATTTCATCAGTAAACGTTGTCACTTCCACTATCCGCGCAATTGTTTCCGTAGTGGACTCATCTACAGGCTCAGTCACTACTGTAGTCGCTCTAGTTGTAGTTGTGGTCTCTGTAGTTGTAATAATTTCTGGTGGAGTCGCCAGCTCTGTTGTGGATGCAGGAGTTACTTTCGGCACTTGTGTTACGGGTTGTATAATCTCATTACTGCCACTGTTCTCTTCGGAACTTATTTCACTTTCGTGTGTTTCATTTTGCAGTTCACTAGCTTCGGTTGAGGCTTCGGTCGTTTCTGCTGTATTATCAACTTCGTAATGTTTTGTGACCTCAGTTGTTTCAGTTTCAGCAGTTGTAGTCTCTGTAGTAGTAGTAGTAGTAGTCGTAGTAGTAGTAGTAGTAGCAGTAGTAGTAGCCTCTAGAATTGTTGCAGATTCTTTATTATCTTCGGTTGTTGTAGGCACCGTACTTACATTTTCTGTTGTAGTATCAACTGTAGATATAGCATCACTTGTATCATTTACTACTGTTGATCCCTCTGTTTCATTTTCATTTATTACGGAAGATACGTCTATTTTTTGTGTAGTGTCCATTACAATTGTCGTGGCCTCTTCGTTTGAAGTAGTTGTAGTTATATATTTTGGCCTATATGTTGTTATAGGAGTATCTTCAATTGTTGCCGTATTTGTTTTATTCGATACAACCTGTTCCCAAACTGTAGTAGATTCTGTTTCTGTACTTTCAGTCACTTCTTCTGTAGGTACGTAAGAAAATCGAATAGTCGTAATATCGTAATCGGGAATTTTAGCTTTTAGAGTGCTCTTTTCTGTAGTTGTTTCACTTTTGTCAACGAAAGTTACAGCAGTCTCATCCTTAGGCGTTGTTATCCCTGCAGGCAATTTTGTAATCGATTCGAAACCAGTTGACTTTGTAGCATCAACCGGAGGAATTGTTTCCACTTCAGAAAATTCTATCGACCCTTCTGTTGTCGTTACATCGAGTTCTAATTTTGCTGGAATCCAAGATGGATTGGTTTTATTAACAACAGAAGTTGCTGTCGATTCTGAAGAATTTATGTTCATGGACTCTGTGGTGCCAGCGGGTTGCGGACTACTTTGGATAGATATTATACTTTCAGCAGGAAGAGTTTCAGATTTAGATTCAGCAGCTTTAACTTCAGGCAACTCGTTTAGGCTCGGGGAAGTTGAAACAAATAATGGCTTCCAAAGATTTTGCTCCATTTCAGTAAAGTTTTTAGGTACAATTTCATTATTAATAATTCCAAGCGTCGTCGTTGTGGTACCCTTAATTGTTTCATTTTTATCTGAAAATTAAACATTACTCAAATAAGCACTTCTTAAAGCAAAATTATTATTAGAAAACAAAAATATGTGCACTTAAAATGAACAAAAACTAACCTATAACCTCTCCGACTTTTTGCAATTCATTTTCATCGACATTCTTTTGCGACGATCCTGTGGAATTAACTGCTAGGTTCGGTGATGATGGCGGACTACGAAGACTTGCCAAAGCCCACGCTGTTAACGTAGGCGGGATCTCCATGTCGCTAATACCAACTCCTACTTCTCCCGATGTGACAGTGGATGTTGAAAATTTGGTAGAACCTCTCTTCCATAGCGTAGGAATCGTATTGTCAGAGATTGAAGGTGAATGGACAACTTTTTTATACCCACTTACATCGCTCTGTAGCACTGGATCAATATCTGACGGCGATGTAGTCAATACCGTTCTTGTAGGCTGTTTCGGTTTAGCGGTTGATAAAATTTTGTCCTTAATATTAAAATGCTCGGAATATATGGTAGTAGGATATGTTGATCGGTTGAAAGTACCTCTAGTTATATTTTTCCTAGGTGCCATCCAGATAGGCTTTGTTTTTGGGGTGGTATGATGAAATCTTCGAGTTGCTGGTCGTAAGCCATGATTTATAGACACTTGATCTGCTTGTATAGTAACACTGTTAGGTGAATCTTTGGTTCCGGTAAGATTAAGACGTTTAGAATAATTTCTACTCCTACTAAAACTACTGGTATATACTTTCGTTCTTCCATTTTCAGTAGAAGAGAAAGTGTTTTGTGTCGAATAAGGTATAGCACCGATAGAATTAAAAATGGCTGTTAATATACTAACTGGTAATATATTAGTTGGAACAGTTGAATAGGCATCTGGAATTGGATCAGGAAACGTGGGTTTTGTTGGAATTTCCACAATAGTTGGTAGAGTTGCTTTTAGTGTTGGCAACTCATCGTTAGCCATAGTGGATGCAGTTTCTGAAGGCAGCGTGTCATTGTCACAATCATCTTCGTTGGAATGGCTTATATTATATGTTTCGGTGGATAAAACAGACATCTCATAATAAATACTTGTACCATGTACATCAGATAGCTCTTTTTTAGCAGTCCCGGCCTTATCATTATCTATTAATCGTATCTCTTTGGTATTTTTTATAATCACCGTCGATTTATTAGTTGGAGTACCATTGCTCAATCTTTCTAATCCTATATTTTCCTTGACAATCTTGTGCGAATTAGGAATATTCGGTGGTTGTGTTTTAGTTTTAATAGTATCTAGGTTATTTAATATACTCGATGATATTTCTTGAAATTTCTTATCAAAAAAGTCATTTTTGGGAGTAGTCAATTCACTTTCAAAATCAAAGAAACTCTCTGATTTGTAAGGTTCTTCTTTCGAAGTATATGAGTATTTTGGTAAGAAACTGTAATAACTCCCAAATGACGGAGTTTCGTACTCTAGTTTCGGATTTTTATCAAAACCGCGCTTATTTTTCCTAACATTGATGTCATCACTGTCAAAATTAGGTATAGTAATAAAGTCATAGAAGGAAGTATGTTTATCGTACGGACTTCTGTCGTCCTCTTCATCTTCATCGTAATCTTCTTCGCTTTCAAATTTTGTTTCAGTAGTAACTGATGCTGTGGTACTAGAACTTACTACTGGCAATTTAGTTTTTTTATATGTTCTCATACTGTCCATGATCTGTGCCGGTTTCTTTACTTCAGGCGTTGGAGTTACTGTTACGACGTTTGATGCATCGCTCGATGTTACCACTCTTTTCAAAGAACTTTCAATGCTAGATTTAGATAGCGGATTAAATCTAACCCTTCCTCGGTCTTTATACTTTGCATTTTTTTCTGTGTGTTCTTCAGAAGCGGAGTCTTTGGGGCGCAACTCGTTGAGAGCTACGTCGGGTATCTTTTGTGTGTTTCTGTTAGTCCAGGTAGCGTTAGTTCTAGCATATCTCGAGCCTCTTTCATTTTTGACCGTCGTTGACGTCGTTTCGAGCGGTAGGGCACAACCGCTTCCGAATGTGCCGATTAATAGTAGTAGATGTACTACCAGAGCCGCACCTGCAACATTTAGAAAAGAATTGTTTCATTATTGTGAAAAATAAATATAGTGTATCTAACACTAACAGATTGCAATTACAAGATTATTATCAAATGTTTCCTCTTTATTGTAACATTAAAAGAACTGATAAAATTCCCTAATAATAATATTATCGCTCATTTACTCCTATAAGTCTGTATGAAAAATTAGATTTCCTTACGTTTAGATAGAACGCAATAACGTTTTCTAATCACATGGAGTTTACAATGTGTAGTGATTTTAATCGAAAATACATACCTAAACATATTCTCACTGGTGATTCCATGGTCATTTCATTTTGCCGGTTAGCAATATCTCAACAGTGCTGCCCCATCGTGCGCTGGCTCGCGGCTCCTCCTGCCAACAAACAATATCTATGTAGTTAGCTTATAGCACAGTGCGCGATTGACTGACTTCTTATCTGTCACATTGCACATATATTTTATTGAAACGAAGTTTCTTAATGCAGTTTATGATAGGAGTTCAATAACAGATGTCCTCACGTAAGTAAATAAAATAAATAACTGGGGACACTTCCACATACGGCTGTATGATCCCAAATTAGGCAATTCAATGCCTGTGTTATGGTGACCTGACAGCTGATAAACATACATATATACATACGATATACGATATAGTACTTATAAGATATTTTTATTACGACCAGACATAGAACAAACTAATGTGCTCATCACACAAATGTTTGTCCTGGGTGGGAATCGAACCCACGACCTCCGGTTTCACAGTCAGGGTCTCTAAACTCGACCCTGAGGCCAGTAAAGAGCGTGATACCCCTCCATGCGTCTTTCTCTCTCTATATCTTTTTATACAATACGAGACAGTCGTAAGCGGCTAACACACATTTAATCACTGAACGCGTGGAGATTTCGTTAAGCTTTTTTATTACCAAATGCGTGGTCATTAGATTTTATTCTATTTACGTCACGTCATACCTTTATTTCGCTTTAACGTCATCTATAAGCGCTTATTCAATTAAAACGAGGTTGTCTGTAGAAAGGGCATATAATTCGTAAGAGAGTTAATATTGTAGGCGGTAAGTTGTTGTTGTTCGACCGTTTTTATGGTTCACTGCTGGACCGGGTCTCCTCTCACAGTGAGAGGGATTTAGGCCATAATCTACCACGCGGGCCGAATGCGGATTGGTAGACTTCACATACCTCCGAAAATATTATACACTTTATAACATCTCAAGGTGCTCAGGTTTCCTCACGATGTTTTCCTTCGCCGTTATAGCGAGTGACATTTAAATGTTAGTTATAAAACGCGTGTAATAAATCAGAAGTGCGTGCCAGGATCGAACCCAGACTTCCAGAGTGGAAGGCTGAATATCAAACCACTAGGCTATGACTGCTTATAGGCGGTATGTACAAATACATATTACGTTAGACCACATTCTGAATGGTTTGATTCTTCACCAACACATCAGAACTTAATTTACTACCTGTTCAGTTCATTTCGTTACGTTTAGTTCATCATGCTCACTCATTGTACATCAGTCATACATGCAGTCAGTCGCCTATTAAAGTTCAAAGCAGACGCACGTTCTTTCATTCAGAAAACACCGCAATCAAAAGCAACCTTATTACCACACCAAGCTCTAAAGTCAAAATATAGCGGTTTTATGATAAAATTGAAATAAGTATGCTTACAAAAACAGACTATTGTTTGTTTATTTGGTTGATGACTAGCGGTCACTTGAATAACGCTCAATGTAGTTTAATATATAGATGCTTCGTAATGTCAAAATGATCTGCCATAGTCAGCCATAAGCATTTTTCAGAACACTGCCTAGTTTATTTACTCACTCAATAATATAAAGTTCATAATTCTGCTATATAAAACTGAATAATGCAGAAATAACGTCTACAGGAAAAAGTGTAATGTTCTTTCAAATAAACTCCCACAGTCAACGCGCGGCAAAGAAGATAAACAATGATTCCACTAAAGATTTATGAAGTAACACATCATCTTAAGTAAATACATCATAAATCTACCAGCAACAGTGGAACAGGACCGTGTAGTACAAAGGAATATTTCTGTACAAACGCACACGCCATCTGTTGAGCGTAATAGCGAACGCAGTAAAAGTTTCCATCAACACATGATAGGTGTTGACAGTTTTATGTGGCGGGGCGGCGCGCGCGCAACTCTTCATAGACAAATACTACAGACTGCACATTTACAAAACCGGCAGAATAATTTTGCATTTTAATTTCAATATTAATATTATATCGATAAAGTATTGCCTACATTAATTGACTTAAAAAAAAAAAATTGTCAACCTTTTTTTATCTGTGTTTGGGCCGTACAATACCGTATTAATATAATCTAGTATATTTTTCTGCGCTTGTAAAATGTTTTAGATTATAATTTTCCGCTTTGCCTTTGTCACTGATAACACTAAAACGCAGTGCACAAAATGTATTCTTTCCCTTTTTGCAATAAAATATTACACTAATACTTAAATGTAATCAGCTGTCATGTCATTTTGTTCTTAAAAAAAAACCAAAATGATTATATTAAAAAACATTTTGGCGGTTTCGATTAGATAATTTCCGAACGTTTTAGAAAAGCGTTCTTGTGTGATATGAATCTTTATTTCTTAGTATCGGTAGTTGTTAATTTTACTTCTTTGTCATCGTGACATAATCGTGCGTTCCGTGTCGCTTTTCTATTAGGCAATAAATATTGTGTCATTTTTATTGTTATTTCAGACGCGTCTGTGTGAGTAATAGAAATGATTCATTGCTTTGAGTAGTAATACGGTAATGTTTGAATGTTACACAAAATATTAATTAACATTTTATGTAACTGATGAGAACTCATTAAGTAAATGAATGTCCTAAAGTGGAACAATTCGTAAAGTTGGCAGGAGACATTCGAGCATCTTGGTTACGAATCGGTGAGAGACATCTTTCGATTGTAGGGAGCATCATGTTTAAAAAAATATTTTAATATAAATAT
Organism: Aspitha aspitha aspitha; assembly: GCA_018246895.1. NCBI lineage: Eukaryota > Metazoa > Arthropoda > Insecta > Lepidoptera > Hesperiidae > Aspitha > Aspitha aspitha. The sequence goes on along the minus strand of DWGJ01003857.1, from coordinate 4,078 downwards.
GTATGTATGAGAAATGTATTATGAGTGTATAATTCTCGGTCATCTGGTCTCCAAAGTACAGGCTCTGTCTAATTCGCATCAGATATAAAAGCCGTAAAAGTTACTGCAAATCATCATATATTTCTAGTTGCGCAGCCATAAGTGCTGACTAAAGAGTCAGAGTCAGAAGTAAAGACTTATGACTTACTCTTTAAATCTGACTGAACACATCTGACTCTTTAGTTATGACTGACTCATTAGATCTGAACGATAAGATCTGACTCTTTACTTATAACCGAATCTTTATTTTAGATCTGACGGTATACTTATGACTGACTCTTTACTTACGACCGACTGTTTATTGTAGATCTGACGGTGTACTTGTGTTCCAGAGTGCAACTGCAACGGTCACGCGCGCCGCTGCCGCTTCAACATGGAGCTATACAAGCTGTCGGGGCGCGCCAGCGGCGGTGTGTGCCTCAAGTGCCGCCACTACACCGCCGGCCGGCACTGCCACTACTGCCGCGAGGGCTACTACCGCGACCCCACCAAGCCCATCACGCACAAGAAGGCCTGCAAACGTGAGTCCCATCACACCGTTCTTACCTCCTTCCGTTTCCATCAGTGCTGAGCTATGCGCATCAATAGTGCATCGGTGGATATCAAACGCATCCACAGAAACGTAGCATAGCACATCTACCTGATAAAACACCTGTAAAAATTAAAAACAAATAACATTGTTAAATTTAAAAATGAACTCAAAAATTTTTTTTATAATAAATGTTATTACTCCATTAATGAATTTTTAAGTGACCCAAATCTCTTTGACTGTTTGTTTGTTTGTTTTTTTTAATTTAAGGAGGAATAATTTTAATCGATTAAATATTTGTATGTCCTTACCGGCCGATTGTAGCGCACTAATTTAACGTTAAGATCTGTGACATTCACAAATAAATTTGAATTTGAATTAGAATTTGAATCTCTGGTGGAAAAGCACCCTTAAGGTGACGGTTCGTTAGTTCGATCGATTGCTAGACGATCCTCGTTTTTTTACTGTATTATTGTTATTATTATTGATATAAAATAAGTACATTGAGTTCTGTATTCTGCACAGTCATATTCAATTCGAGGGTTTAAAGTTATTAATTTTCGAATAAATGTATGGCATGTAAAGAGTTCTTTTAAAGCACTCTTATCGAATGAAAATAAAAAATATATAATAATATACGTGACGAACTATAAAAATGAAACAAGGAATGCATGTATTTTTATCGGGATACAGAATTAGCTTATTCGTTAAAGTACCTATGTTTTGATACAAAACATTCCAGCGCTTTCCTTAAATAAAGCGCGGGGACAGCGCAGGCGCGAGAACCGCTCCAAACAGGTGTAAACCGGTTTTACGGCGCCGTTTAATTCATTGTTATACGCGCCCGGCCCCCGTTTTACTTAGTGTTAACATAAAAAGTAACACAGTGTCTTAATAAAGTTTATAGTTTTAATAAACTTGCGGCGATGGTGTAAAATATCACGCAATAAAGATTGTAACGAGGTTACGCGGTTCATGTACGGAATATGTGTGATAATCTGTTCTCAAGTTGGTCCGTTGTGAAGCTTTTTTAAAACTCAACGAGCTGACAACATTCAAAAGCCTGTGGACATCTTCAAGTAACCCTGAATAGAACTGTAAAAACATTACTGTAGGTAAAAATTAACTCAGTTAATGTTCGTTCTTAATAACAATTCCAGTTGGTTAATTTTCATCGGTAAAAAGTCGTCGAAATAGGATCTTTACTAACATTGCTTTAGTTAGTATAACGTTTTCTGACAATAACAATGCTCATCAATTCAAGTTAGTTTATTTTAACTGTCTCTGTCGTGACAGATTTACTCACAGTTAAAACGTAGTGAGACACTAACTGTCAGAGAATTTAACACACCAATATCTGTTCGTAGACTTCAACTACTTTTAGTAGTAATATTTTACGCTGTAGCGAGAGTTAATTCCTTTGGTTTAGTTCCCTAGATCTAGCACACCTTTATGATAAACTACCTGTGCCCGCAGCATCGCCCGCGTGGAAATCAATGTTTTCCCGTTTTTGCAACATTTGTCGTTGCTGCTCCGCTCCTATTAGCCATAGCGTGATGTTATATAGGCTATAGCCTTCTTCAATTATTGAACTATTCAACACAAAAATCATTTTTCGATTGGAACCAATAGTTTCTGAGATCAGCGCGTTCAACCAAATAAACTCTTCAGCTTTATAATATTAGTATATATATAATATGTAGATATGCACTAGAGAGTACGTGAGGTACTTTGACTTTTGTGAAGTATGTTTGACATAAAGGTTTTCAACTGCAATTTATGTTGTACCATAAAACAGTAAAAACGTCTAGAATCAGTACTAAATCCTTTTTTTAAATACCCACCGAAATGATATTTGATAGCAATGCGATTTTAATGCTTGTATGTTATGTTATCTTTTATGTTGAATACTGGTGTTCCAAAGGCAATTTTAGCTTCATTCATTACATTGTCCCTTAATGGTTTCGGGTATGAATATTATCTGCAATATAATCTCGGAGGCACTCAAACTTGTTTCATATCGTGACCGCGACCAACAAATAAACTCTACAACGGTCAACATAACGACAAACAATTTTCCGCGACAATACAACTGAAATCGAACCCGATCCCAATTATCAGGATGTCGCGATGTGACCCCAATCTTTGGGGTTACGAGTCCCAGAAGTGCGGCCACTATATCGAGGCTCTATTGGTGCGGTCGATTGCATCGCTACCCCTAATATTGTGGATAGTTCGCACGTTGTTGGGGAACTGTTGGAGATTAGAAATTTTTGTTTGTTTTTTACTTCAAGCCAATTGTATTGTTGAAAGGTTAACCTCAAATTCATAGAGGATTAGACTTTTCTAATATTCTGTCAAACTTTTATATAATGAATTAAACATTACATAAAATAGCGAAAAATTCGTATGTTTTTCTTTAGAAAAACCACCTCACAATTATATTCTAACCTATTGCTTATTTCACTTTAAAGTTGCCTCGCATATGTCAACATAAAATTTTTTTTTTCATTAAAAATACTGATACGGACACAAATAACAATTTGTAATTTTAAAAAGGTATGAAAATTATATTCCATATTTCATTTTGTGAATTTTGGCACGACTTATGTATATAGATTTGACAGATATTTATTTGTTAGGAGGAAAACGCGCAGGAAAACCCATAACGAGCAGCCATCCAGTCAGCAAACTGCTTCATGCCGCTGGGGACCCATTCGAAAGGACGAGCCTTATTCGTAACGCATTTTATGGGAAAACTATTCGTGAGGGATGGTCGTATGGCGTTTTTTCTTTGTTGGCACGGTCACGAGTTTTGGGATCGGTGTCATTATAAAAACGGACCTCGCTATCGCGTATTAAGTTGAACGATATTTGTTCAAAAGTACTTTGTGTTTTGGAATTTAGAAGTGCTTTGGTTAAGTTTTCATTGCTTACTTGTTATGTCGTAATATTTGAAGATTGTTGCTAGGGAGATTTGTGAGTTTTGAATCGAAAATTTTGGGATTTATTCTCACGTAGGACAAATATTTTAGCGATAGCACGAGTACCTATTCTGTGTTATACCTAAGTGTTAAGTTACTTAGATATCTAAATATGTATGTAGAGTTATACATTAAGTTCTTTATCAGCTGTTTACCATAGTGTGGGCTCTACCTAATCTAATTATAATTTAATTGTGCTAATTTTTTATATCGGACACCTTAACCTATTCTTATTATTTGACAATTTAATTGATTATTTAAATTGATTTATTTACAATTTAATCAATTATGAAATTTAATTTATTACGGTTGTTTGTATTTAACTATTTTCAAATACGAAATTTTTATAACTAAGGCCGAAGAATTGTACACCTTTGATAGTGTTTAGGCTTATTATAACGATTAAACTGATTTTATAAATATATTCATACAAGTAAAATTCACTGTGTTTGTTCACATATCTTTTTATTGACGTATATACAATTGACATATTAAAACAAATAAGAAATAAAATACTTTTTAAAAA
>DWGJ01003856.1:0-12604 GCA_018246895.1 Aspitha aspitha aspitha | reverse complement strand
CCTATTGGTCATAGCGTGATATTATATAGCCTATGTTATTCGTGGATAATGTAGCTTTCGCATGGTGAAAGAATTTTTAAAATCGGTCCAGTAGATTTTGAGCCTATTCATTACAAACAAAGTTTTCCTCTTTATAATATTAGTATAGATATACCTTCCCATTTATCATGTTATGTTTTGTTTTGGTAACGGGGGCATTGCTACACAACGTCTGGTTGTCTCATTTTGGTATGTTTATGTTATGTCACCAAAACTGATGGTTGGGTAATGGTTGTAAGCATTTAAATACACATGGCCGGATATTATCTGACGATCTGGTTCCCTGTTCTGTTAATCATACACTTCGAATTTTTGTTGCAAAATTGGGGATGCTTATACTTCTGGTACTTGATTCTGAAAGAAACGATTACTGTGAAAAGATAACAAAGAGACAAATGACAAATCTGACAAATCTCAAAAGTCTGACAATAACGGTTTGACCACTAATGGAGCTCCCTAAACGGAGAACTTAAGGGTTGGAGCCTTAAATAACAAATCTAAATTTAATTATTGTGTATTTAAGTAAATAGCCGTTAATTATGCAAATTATAGGAACAATCACAAGTAAAGTAAAAAGCTTGCAATTTAGACACGCACAATAGCGTACATCGCCCAGGAAAGGTTATTCCAATCGATTTTAATCTCTACATCGTTCGAGATAAGGGTTACTGTAGTTTGCGAATTTCGTATTCATTGAACGGCCCAACGTACCTTGACACGTGAGTGGCTCTCGTGAGCTGAGTCAAGTCATTCGCCGGCCGAACGAGGCGGCGAGTGCTTGTGTCAGATTGTAAGTAATATAGAAGTTTTCGTAAATCCCGCACGGCTCGTGACGAGTACACTTCTGATTGGACAACGGAATTTCGCGGGATCCATTAAAATTGACAGGTGCGTTTCTAAATTTGAACTATGCGATTTTTAATTTTGCACTGAATTATACTTTGTTGAGTGTCGTAGGAAGTATGTGTCTATTTTGCACATGTTAGCAGTTTTTTTAAACGTGCTATTTCAATAACAGTAATAACATTCCAATCAATTATTATCGACGACTTTCGTAGTTAATTGTACAATGTGCTCTAATTGTAATAACGTTATAAGTTATAATTAGACCGGCTAATAATTGTCTCTTCGTTTGTACTAATGGAATTTGCATTTATTTTCTAACAAGGAAGGTATTGATTTTATTTCAATTATTTTTTGTCAAATTTTCCACTTGCTATTGTCAGTAGAAATAAATCAAGGTTCTTTTCACAATTGCGCCTGAGTTTCGAATTTAATGATTATTTCTTCTAAGAATTCTCTATACCCCAATGTACGTACAATCGCAGTTTTGGAAATTACCAATTAATACTTAATTAACATGTTAACATTAGCAATTACATTTAACGATTTTCATTATTCCAAAATATTATTTTTGCTGCATCTTATCTTCATAGGAGTTATTCCTAAATTATTAACCCAATAATATAAGAAATTGCGCTCTCTCGAGTATAACTTAACATCTTATTATCGTCTAGGAGCTTCCTGGTAAAATAACAGACTTGTGTATTGACTTTTATTAATATTTTTTGTTGTACTGCTACATTACTTTCAATATAGTGTACAAACTGACGTGAACATCTATGGTTTATATGGAATAGTAGGCAATAAGACAATAATTCCTAATATTCCATTATAGCCGCTTATTCCGTTACCAGCCATTTAAATTTTAAGATTTGACCTTTACTATTTCATTTTTTATTAGTTTCATTAAAATAATCTTTCAATATTGTTGGCAACATGATCACTTTTATAATAATCTTTAGAACACCATCTTATGTAGGACTCCCTCAAGGCACACTACTGGGTCCGGTTAGTTTTTGCAACATTTTTCCTCAAGGGTTTTAAACCTTTTTGCTATTATGAATTGTTATTGTTATGTGACAATTATGCCTTATTCCTTTTTAAATTATAGTTAAAGTTTCGTCTGTTTCCAAGTCCTTATAGTGTTGATAATGGTATCTATATCGGTAATATGATAATATCGTAAATGAGTTATTAATAAATTTATATTTATATCCATATGCAGGTATTGTGCAGATAATTTCTGTTGCACACGGCGTTTTATCGAGAATAATGTTACATATCTGTTTTAATGTCTTACGCCTACTTTTGTTGTGCATGTGTGCATATTAATATCCATTTAGCCCGCAGATATATACTAATAATATCAAATTGTTATGAACAATAAATTCGATATAGCTTATTTATCCTTACAGTTTTACTGTTAGAAAATTTGCTGTTAACAAATGTAAGTTAAACTTCATTTTCTCTTCTGTTTTTGGGCGATAAATGGAAATATCTTAACGTCTTAACATGTTAACTTAATTATGTTAATGTTCAGTTTTGAACGTGTTAAATTCGTAAACACATTAAAAACTGTCAAATATGTCAATGTAAAGTTTTAATAATTTTTGTATCTGTATATAAATATAATTTGATAGTTTACATCACATCTGGGTTAATCCTGTATAATTGTTTTACTACTCCATAAACCCTACAGAAGGGCATTGTGACTTTAATATGTCTCTCTTGGGCGTGTTTACAAGTAACTGTGTATGTATACAAAATTTAAGTAACTTTCCATAGCAATGTTGCGGCTTAGCTAGATCCTCTAAAGGTTTATAATTACAAGTTAATTTCTTCACACCGGTTGTATGATAAGAAGGATGCCCAATTTGAGACGTTTATTTTACTGTCTCTCATTCGACTATGACGCGGGTTTAATTCTCGAGATATTTTGATTCTCATTGATTCAATTTCTCAACACAACGTTCGTCATGCATAGTTTTAGCGTTCTTCGATAATTTCAACTTAGCAGTATCTAGATATCAATAGAAGAGCTTGATTTTACAAAAGTTTAAAATTGCGCATCCAAGCTTAAAGATTGCAAGAATCTATTTAAGGCATAACAACAAAATAGCAGAAGAATGCAGCGTCTATTAATACGCTGGCCTAGCTCATCGGCTTGGATGATTCAGCTATCCGATCTTGTGTCTACCAAGAACCGGTCCAATGATGCAAGGATGCTGACCTTTGGGATAAGATCATTGCCCACTAAAATAATAATGAAAATATTTTATACTAGCTGCGCCATCCAAGAACACTATTTGTAGTTGGCTATAAAATATAACGTAACATAGGTGTGAATTACTTCTATCAACATAAGCTATCTGCAAGAGAAAGTATCGTCGAAATCGATCCAACCGTTTCGGAGATTAGCCGAAACAAACAAACAGACAACATTTTAAGAATTGTATTTAGTTGTAAGTATATACTTATTTTATTTATTTATTTGGTCTGCCAACAATTGTTACACGAACATTACTTAAATATATATACACAGCAAAGTTTTAACCTACGTGCACAACTTATTACATGCAAACACAACGTGCAAAAATATATTATTTTGACATTACAGTAATTTAGTACAATATATTAGTATACATTTGCCGTCAATAAGCTGAATTATAGCGAATGTAAATAACAATTTTAACGACTGAGAAAGGACGACGGTCGCAATATGAAAACTGCTAAATCTATATTTTTAAAATTACGTTTCAATCTATTGGTATTTTTATAGTGCTTATTGAAAAGGATATTTAAATTTTTGATGAGTGCATAGGTTTTTCCAAGTATGTACTTTTGTTTTCGAAGGTTGTAAAATTATTGCCGAATTATATTGGCCTGAAAAAATAAATGAATTTAATTATTTAATTTAATTGTGTTGATAAACAAATGAAAGCTAATGTACTAAACCGTTCTTTTGTCGTGAAATCATAAAGAAAGGGACGATACCGAGAAACAAATGTTGAAAATGAAAATTATGACAAGGATAAACATTTCGTTTGAGATTTTCTCTGCTCTGAGAATTCTTAAGCATTCTCGGTGATACCTAATTAGTTGTCAAAAGAAATAAATGCCATTCGATTTGGCGAGACGACAAACGGACATTTTGTATTGTCGTCTCGGATGGACGCGCTTCGTCGGCTGTACATGTATTTTGTAAGGGTATTATACAAGTACTAGCTGTTACAAGCGGCTTCATAGTTAATAGATTTTATTTTGTCCCCACATCATACCATTATCGCGCCCGTAAGGCCATTTGTAGCGATTATTTGGTTAAAATGTCATATAAAAATCTTTATAAGACGAAATTATCCTTGAACATTAACTAAACATTTACTTCTGTCACTGTTATCGCCATAAAAATCCTTATCAGCATCAGCACTGGCGGCTGCAAGAACACTTAATTACCATCACCTTCAGCATCAGGATCTGTAGCAGCATCAATATCATTATCAGCGGTAACATTGTCATCATTATCATTATCATTCTCATCATGCATGTGTATGCAATGGTAAGCCATAGAAACGCTGCGGTGCCTCTTCATCCTATACCAATTGTTGATTATTAACATACATACGAGTACGTTAAGATTAGTACTCCCCGTGTGAGTTTATGAAGATCTATCCTTAGCTAAACAATAGAATAGATATTCATTTCCATGATTAAATATCTCCCAGATTAGGTAGTGTGCTGATAATTATCTTTTATGCCAATTAGATACGTTAAGTGTATCAATTAACATTGCTCACGTCAGACAAACATAACAAACTGTATATGTATTTCTGTACCATGGAATTTTTGCGTCTAGTGCTTTTGTGGTAGGTAATATTAAGGTAAGGCTAATAATGTTTTTGTCGAAATAGCAAGATTTTTTATGTTAAATCTAGTTTCTAATCCTTCACGTTATTTATCCATTATTACTTATTCATTTACTATTGTTGAGTTAATACTAATATTGTTATCATTTATCTTACAATATTTATCACTTTCTTCATACGATTTATACTTTTCATAGTTTGGAAAGATTTACGCCCTCGTCAGCTAGTATCTGGTCTATTTGGTCGAAATAGATCACTAATAACGATAAATAAAATAAACTGACAGTCTTATGGTTTTAATATTCAGCATCGACTCCGATGGACTGAGGAATAAAAGATTTGACTTTACCAAATGTGCAGTTTTAAAAAAATAGATCGCTTACTGAAACGCGTTATCTACACAATTTCGTGGTAACTCACATGACTAAGAAGTCTTCCCTAATGTTCTTTAGGAAGTGTACATCTGCCAACCCGTAATTGGCCAACATAAATAAACTAAAGACACTGACTACCATTCCTCTACAGTTGGCTACCAATAGCACTTCATAAATTGCTTTTCAAATTAACAAATCCATATGTGGCAGTGACTATTGCCGTCTGCATTGTTAACACGTTTCTATTACATATCAACGAAAAGGCTAGTTCGAGTCACAAAGGAGAAATAATAGTATACTCCTGAGATTATCAAGCTTACAAGGAAACGCTTAAAGTACCTAATTTTGTCCTTAGAGGATACTTATGAAAGCAACATATGAATTTTTATTTTAGGTTGAAAAATTGTTGTCTCGTTGAAAAAAGATTGGATTGACATTGATGTTTACATGAGTGATGTTTATATAATGTTATATTATTCTCAAGATTATTTACGATTATTTATTTTAGAAGAGGTTAATTTGAAGTGTTGGTGATAAGTATTTGCGTAACGATTATAGGTAGACAAAACACGATAATATTTCAAGAGCGTCCCGAAGTATTACAATTCTGGTTATTATGAGTTTTAGCTTTGTATGGAAAGCGAAATAATGGTTTGTATTCCATTTTATATAAATAGCTCTAATAATAGTTGAATACCCCCAAAAAAGACATATTTCATATTCATAGACTGGAATTCTTTAGGTTGTAAGACGTTAAATGGATGTTATAGGTATCAAAATACAGTTACACGAATACAAAAATGCCTTTTTGCAAATTCATCAATTCGCTTTGCGGTAGACTTACATAGCGATCGTTGGTTTCAGTACTAATTCTATTTTTGGCTATCTTCAAATTTAGTGCATTGATATTACAAAAAGCATCTACAAAGTTATCAAGATTCATATAGGCCCAAAATATTTATATGATATACAATGTACGGTTTTTGAAAAATATACTTTTGTAAGCAGAATTAATTTATCCTCCGAAGATATTATTCTTTAATTGGCCCATGTTCAATGCTTAGGGATTCTGACAGGTTCCAAGATACTTTTATTATTATTGTTCGTCATAAAATCGTTTTTTTATAACGTCCCGTTATGTAGCACTGCTGAAACCTGTTAGTTCATGCTAACTTAAAGCCGGTACTGTATAGAGTTTCTATACAAATTTGATTTAGCGTTATAAACTTGCAAACTTAAAGGTCACCGTGAATTATCAGTCAGTCAACAACTCCGTATTTCTCTTATTTTGATTTTGCTTACTTTTTGTGATTGTAGTCTCCGTTTTAGCCCTTTTCGTTTTTGCAGTGTTATCGGATAAGCTTAAATAAATTTCCAGAATTAGTAGGAGAAGATTGGATGCAAAACTATTTAAGAGTAAATCGTAAGAGGCTCGAGCTCTGGTCTGGTCGTTGAAAAGTAGCATTTTAGTTGCACTGGTGGTTCAGTCTTTCTTAAAGGTGTTTGTAAGTACCTCATAGACCTGAACGTAGATAAATTAAGGTCTATTGTCTGAAATAATGAGTAAGTAGGCACTGCCTTATTCGGGGTACCTATTTTATATAAAGTCATAGTCACTTCAATATCGACGCTGGTTACTAGATTTTATGTATACGAATGGTGTCTTTGGAGGAAAATATTGATAATAATAGATATAGAATTCAAACTTCTTTGGTTTTATATTCCAGACGATGCTGAAGATTGGCGGTGGAGCCGCATTGATCGCGGCTATAGTAGCCGTGTTCGTAGTGGCCACCCAGGGGAGAGATCCGGACCTGGAGGCACTAGAAAACGAGGGTCGGGAGTATATTCTCCATTTGGACAAGACCGCAGGCGTAAGAAAGAACAGGGCCAGTATAGCTGAATGGGCGTATACATCTAATATAACAAAAGAGAATGAAGAAAAAAGGGTTAGTTTAATTCGCAAGTACAATTTTATTGAATGTAATATAATCAGTTGCGTTGTAATTGTATTAGGATATTGAACTCTTTTAGATACAAATTCAACTTGAAATCTCAATGGAAGAAAAGCAGGCGTGGGAGGAGACGAAAATGTACAGGTGGCAGGACTTCCAAGATTACTCGTTGAGGCGAATGTTTAAAAAATACAGTCAATTGGGAGTATCGGCGTTGCCGGACGACCAGTACAAACAGCTGATGCAGTCGGTCTCGGGAATGGAGTCAAACTACGCGACATCAAAGATCTGCTCGTATAAAAATGCGAGCAAATGTGATTTGTCTTTGGAACCTGGTAAGGTTTAGCTCAATTTAAAGATGCGTTCATCATGTGTATGATTGAAATGGTCATTAGCTAAAAAATATATGAAATTTCTTAATCAGGTTTCCCGCGCACTAATTACTCTTGCAAGCCGTACTTCCGTTATATTGGCATTTAGAATTTTCTTTCGAAAGCCATTTTCAGGAATATTTTCGTAAGAACGAAGGTATTTTTGAATGAACTTGAATGAATCATTTTCTAGGCTTTTACATCACAATAAGGTACATTTAATGAAAGTTAAATCGTTTCGTTTCAGAAATCACCGAGATATTCACCAAAAGTCAAGATGCCGATGAATTAAAACATACCTGGGTTGAATGGCACAAAGTGGCCGGTGCTAGAGCGAGACAGAACTTCACTCAATATGTACAATTGAACAATGAAGCGGCTAAACTTAATAGTGAGAATATTTTACTATCGGATGTAGTATTCGATTGTGATTTGTTATTTATTGCTAATGGCATCGATCGCGTAGTCAAAATATTTTTTCTTTCACATACATATCTTTGTTGCACCCATAACGCCATCTGTAGCGATTATTTGGTATCATCGATATGGGATTAATTGTCTCCAGTCATTATTTAGATCTATGGTTTATTTTCGCATAATTCAATTACTAATGAAATAACGTCGCATTAAATTAGTACTCAATTAAAAAATTTTGAAGTTTTACAAGGGTCATTGCTAGGACCCATTTTGTACATGTTGAATGTTTTTAGATTTTCAAAACGTAGCGGAGTGGTGGCAGTCGGAGTACGAGGTGTCCGATTTCGAACAGCAGCTTGCGAAGCTCTGGGAGGACGTGAAGCCGCTGTATCAGCAGCTGCATGCGTATGTGAGGAAACGTTTACGCGATAAGTACGGCGATCATATTGTCTCAGCACGAGGACCGATCCCTGCCCATTTGTTAGGTTAGTTTTGTTTAAGTTGTCGATTGAGTAAAATATTTTAATAAATTTACATGAAACTGTCTTAGTTTCTGTTGCTATCTGAAAAAGTATGGTTTAACATATTGTGTTCTTGATAAATTACCTTGCATTTAATGTTCATTGACATTGATGTTCATGCAATTTAAATTTTTGTATTGCTGGTTCTCGTTGTGTAATTTTAAGCATTCCGTGCACTAAACGTATTGTAATCTTTCAGGAAACATGTGGGCCCAGACATGGAACAACATCGAATCTTTCACCCGTCCGTACCCGGATAAAAAAGAGATTGACATCACGCAGGCGATGCAGGAACAGAACTACACGGTCCTGAAAATGTTCCACATGTCAGATGAGTTCTTTAAATCGCTGAATTTAACAGCGATGCCGGAAAAGTTCTGGAAGAACTCGATAATCGAAAAGCCAACGGATAGGGAGATCGTTTGCCACGCGTCCGCTTGGGACTTTTGGGACGGCGAGGACTTTAGGTGAGCGATTATATTTTTAGCATAAAATTTTAGACTTCAAAGCTGCTTATATTTATGCTTCGGAAAAACCACGGCAATTTGTTGTGTTGTAGGTTTTGCGTTACTTAATGTTCTGTTTAGGAGTTACTTGAGATTGATGAATTGATTTATGCTATCGTTTCGTAATGCTATTTTATTAAAATCCTTACTTTATACCGCTTCATGTTGTTCACTTAGAATACGCAAAAGAATGATTATTCGCCGACCGAATATTTACGCAATTAGACCGATAACGAATCCAGAACTAATACAATTATGTACAGATACGTTTGTTAAACTGTACCAATTCGATGTGGTCATTGTTTTTAAGCATGTACGTATGATTACCGTAAATAACATAGAGTTTATAGTCAGATGACTGATAACAAATATTGAATAAATGACCTGGCGATACCCTTACAATCAGAATGTAAAGTTACGATTTTTACTGACTACTAAAACAATTTATCAAACGGCTTTTAACATAATGAATAGCTGTTTGTTTCGGAAAACGTTAGCTAAGCGATGTTTATTTCTGCCTAGTGGTTTGAAATTTAGCTTCTCCCTTCGTTGTTCTGGGTTCAGAACCTGTCACGCCTTTGAGGTTTAAGTTATAAAACGCACGTATCACAATAAAAATTTCAAATCCTACCATGCACTTTTGATTTGTTACGTGCGTTTTATAACTTAAAATTTACATAAATATCACTCGCTATAACGGTGAAGGTGAACATCGCGAGGAAACTTGCACGCCTTAGAGTATTTCGTAAAGTGTATGTTTCTAAGGTAAAGTCTGCACTTCGCTTGGCTTGCGTGGCAGACTATAACCTAAAATCTTTTCACTACAAGTGGAGATTCATATCACACAGAGGAAGAATAATAGGGCCGGAAAAAGCAAGCAATGTTATAGTGTGGGAAACTTTTTGGTGGTGGTGCGAAAAAATTACGCTAAATTTAGTAACTTTTCCAAACTTATCTCTTTACATGTCTGAATTTATTTGAAAGGATCAAACAGTGCACGACCGTTAATTACGAGTATTTTCAAACAACTCACCACGAAATGGGCCATGTACAGTACTTCCTACAGTATAAACATCAGCCGGTCGTATTCAGAGACGGCGCTAATCCAGGTAAACATGTTTCTCTCCCTTTTGTTTCGATGACAGGATCAAAATGTGCACGTCCGTGAACAAAGAACATTTGAGGGTAGTTCACCATGAGATGGGACACGTGCAATATTACTTGCAGTATAAGGAACTACCGGTAGTTTTTCGCGCTGGAGCGAATCCAGGTGACCGTGTTGAATAACTTCATTATGTGCTAACCTTGTGTCATAACCGCTCGGAAGACAAAAGATCTTGTGACAAATTTATCTCGTTGTTCTTGAAAATTTCTATCTTATATTTGTAAAAATCCCGTGTCACGATGTTCGTTTGCGCTAATCTCCGAAACAGCTGAACCGATTTCAATTAAATTTTCTCGATATCTATTGTTTGGTCCAACTTAAGAGATAGGCTAGATTTATCTCGATTTAAGATCTCATTTTTTATTGCAAAATTAAGGTTTTCTTTACAGGACAACACTTAGTCGGACAAGCATCGTGGTACGGGATTTATACATATATGAGTTTATGTGACTATAACATTATTTTAATTGAAGCACGGCAACGCGTGTCGGGTCTACTAGTTTAATATGTAATGTTGCCTATATAATCTGTCTAATCGCAATTCAATATTATTGTTTCTATGTTATCTATTGTTATATGCTGTTATCATTCTGTATCACGTGTCTCATGGTAACTCCATTTGTTTATTAACTGTATTAAACACATTATATGTAATATAACCGCATAAATATCTCCACAATTAATTTCTTACATTCTTCTTATTCATGTAAAAAATTATTGTTTATTAGAAGATTTTATTTACTTTTTATTTGGACTCGCAATAAGACCTTGTGATTAGAGACCTTAAATCCTTAGGTTCAATTCCCGTCCAGAAGGAACATTTGTATTATGAGCACAAATACCTGTTCTGTTTTAGTACTAAATAGTATATAAAGGTTACTGTAAATTGAGCATTTAATGGCTCATATGCAATCAGAGAGCCGAGTGTGGAATGGTCCCAGTTGTTATTATTATTATTTTGGCATTTCAGGATTTCACGAAGCTGTCGGCGATACGATAGCGCTGTCTGTGTCGTCTCCTAAGCATCTGCGACGCGTGAAACTGGTCAGCGGCGACGCTGAAGACGAACAGACGGAAATTAACCAACTATACAAAATGGTGAATTATTTTCTCATTTTAAAAGAGTGCTGGGATTTTTTACGGCTTTTTTCTCCTCCCCTTCCTACCCGCTCAGCCACGGGACATTCGCTGCGGTGAGTTTCGCGCGGAGCGAACGGCGAAACGTCAAGCGACTGAACTGTTACCAATTGTTATCAGCTGTTACCAACTGTTACCAACTTTTACCAACTGTTAGCAACTGTTACCAAACTGTTAAGCAACTTATCGACTTTTGACGTTTAGAAGATATCTTGTACAAAAACATTGACAACGGTCGATTGTAATGATGATGAAGTAAGTTGGGAACCTTATTCCCTATTTCCAGGGTATAGATAAGATCGTGTTCCTGCCGTTCGCGTACACCCTGGACCTATTCCGCTACGGGGTCTTCCGCGGCACCACACCCCCTGAAGACTACAACTGCCACTACTGGGACCTGCGGGAGAGTCTGCAGGGCGTGGAGCCGCCCGTGAACAGGACCGAGGAGGACTTCGACGCGGCCGCCAAGTACCACGTGTCCGCTGATGTGGAATATGCCAGGTACTAATGAAACAATACATAATATCTTGCATCAGCAGTGACAGCCTAATCCTTGTAAATCCAGCCTCCCACTCGGGAGGTCTGGGTTTGTTCCTGGCACCTCTGATTTGTTACGTGCGTTTTATGAGTCACTAAAATTTAATTATCGCTCCCTATAACGGTGAAGGAAAACATCGTGAGGAAACCTGCACAACTTAGAGATGTTATAAGTATATAATAATGTTCTGAGATGTGTGAAGTCTACCAAAGTCCACTCGGCCAGCGTGCTGGACTACGGCCTAAATCCCTCGCACTATGAGAGGAGACCCGAGCCAGCAGTGGACTAATAAAAAGAGTCAAACAACATAATGGGATATCTCCACACATGGCTGTTTGATCCCAAACTAGACAGAGCCTGTGCTATAGATAACCTAAGATATAAAGATTCGCCTAAAAACGGTAACGTTCTGTTTCAGATACTACGTCTCCTTCATAGTCCAGTTCCAGTTCCACCGCGCCCTCTGCCAGCTGGCCGGTGAATACGTGCCCGAGGATCTCACCAAGAAGCTGGTGGACTGCGACATCTACCAGAGCGTCGCGGCCGGCAACGCTTTAGCGTGGGTTCTTTTTTAATCGGGCAAATTCACACACGGCCACCTGATTCCATATTGAAAGGAAGGAAATCGGAATGTTAAAAAAGATTCACAAAAAGAAACAATTTTTTAGCGGAATTTAATGCCTGTTATGGTAACTAGCCTATGCTGCCTGGTTATGCCCTTGCTATGACGGTGAAAGAAAATATCGTGAGGAAATCTGCACACCTTAGAGATGTGTTATGAAGTATTGAATGTTTCCGGATGTGTGTGAAGTTTACCAATCCGCACTCGGCCAGCGTGGTTACTATGGCCTAAATCCCACTAACCATGAGCGGGG
>DWGJ01003855.1:0-12606 GCA_018246895.1 Aspitha aspitha aspitha | reverse complement strand
ATACATATTGCTTTTAACTTAACAAATAAAATAAGTAATAGGATATATAAGGTTCACCTTCCCTCGTAAGTATTAACAATATGTGAATGGTCAGCTCAGGCCAATACCACCACTATAACTATTTTTATCGTGAGGCATTTGTTATTAAAATAATTTGTTTTGGTCTGAAGTATGTAAATTCCGGTCCTTGTGTACACGAGAAGCGACCATCTCAGTATTGAAGAGTAACAACGCATAAGTGACCAAATGTAATAAAATTAAAACTAGGTATGTAATTTTAATTTCGTTATCACCAAAACTAATAATAGAACCAATGTTACTATGTAGTCTTGTTACCAATAAATACTAACCAACCTATACTCTTATTGGTAACTAAATTATTCACTTCTTACAGTTCTATTAAAGGTTGGTACCAAATGTCCATGGACGGCCGCCGCCACTTGTGGCTGCTGAAATCTCGTTGGCTGCTCTTTTCACACAAAAAAGCTTTCTTTCACTTGTACAGATCCAGTCGGAAACGTAGGAAGTTGAAACTTATTGATAAAAAGTGTAAAGAAAAGGAAATCCTCTGGGTGGTTTGGTAAAAACTTTGTAGTTAAAAGTTAGAAAGTTACCAAGTTACTATTTGCTTACATGCCGAACTGCATCGGAGCTCTTCCTCCAAGAACTTTGAATTTCAAGAAATTTCTCTTGAAGTTCGGAACATAATGCAAAAGTTTTGATTACTTCGATTCTACCTTATAAATTGAAGGAATACGAAACTCTTGACAGAATTGAAATAAAGGTGAATACATTAATCAATGTAAGTTAACCATAATATGATCTTTTGTTCATTAATGTTGTTCAATTCTTAAGTCAGTCATACATAATCAAAATTCATGTTTAATAATTCTATTTCTATTTTGCTATTGCCTTATGTTTACCTGCATTTTTGTACTTTGTGTTTCTAGCGCTTACCTGCATACATAAGTGGATAAATACTTCTATACATTTGCAGCATCCTGATTACACTGAGGTTTGAGCTGAGGACCATAATGATGCAGGACAGTCGCATCAGATGAAGTGCTTTTATAGTTTTGCCAGTGACTGTTGGGATGACTACAAGGGTGGCATTGGTGTAATTTGCCATTACTGCACAAGATACCACTAACGCTTCGGCTGCGTTAAGGGGTATATTAGGCTGCAAAGGGTTTGTGAAAATAACTAACAGAAAAGTTTTGTAGGCTTATATACTCATATATGCATAGATTGGCTAGACGGAAGCGGCGAGAGCGAATGGAATAATAATAATATTTTGGGACACCTCAAACACGGCCACCATGATCACAAACTGGGCAGAACCTGGATGATAATCAGGTAGCTAATAGACTACATACTTGCGTATTATATAATACTTTTATGTTTTTCATTAAACCCAGAGACAGAACATGAAAATGTGCTCATCACAAAAATGTTTGCCCTGAGTCGGATACGCAACTGTAAACTCCAGCTTAGCGGTCAGTATTTCTAGCCAATGGATCATTGTCAGCGATTGTTTTGATTATTCAAAATTATGCGAACAAGGGTGAGAAAAAAGAAATTTTCTTTTTCCCAATCCCAAGTATGTTTTCCCAATCGCACTTGTACAGAAAATTCTACACACCTCGTCATTGATTCGTTGAAACGCAGTCTTACTTGTCAGAAGTGGTTCAACCGAGTAACACAAAGTCTTAAGCGCACGCAGTGCTTTCAGAATGAGTTGTGGATCATAGCAGTCTTTTAAAATAAACCCACTGGCGCCGTCAAACAGTGCATTCGTAATATCGGACACTTCTGTGTCATCGATATAACCAGTTGAGAAAGCGTTTTGGAACATTCCAGAGATGTAAAACGGTTTTCCGGCCTGCGAAGAACAATGTTCAATTTAGTTGGTTCAATTTAAATATTTTCATTCTTAATCTTTTTATTCCACAATGGAAACAGTAATTCCACAAACTGGAACAGTAATTCATATAACAAAGCTACATAGTTATATTAGACAAACAAACAAGGTACAAATCCTGGTTCTATAATTACGCTATTTACCCGACTGGTAGTTGTTAAGAACATTTCAACAATATCCACTGGACTAGCTGTCCATTCAATCAATTCATATTTAAACTTAAATCAAATGGACTATTTTAAACCAGGCAGTTTTAAAGCTTGAATTGAATTTCTTCGTCACATTCTGATATTAACCTGAAGACATTTCGCCGCCATCCACTTCTGTATTTGCGACAGCCGGTACCGTTTAGTTACGTCCAGCTCGTACGGGAGATATTCTCGTGACAGGATTATGCCATCTGATTCCTGTGTACAAATTGTAAATTGTAATCGTCGACTAGTACAGAGTGCCTTTAGTGCCTTAGATGGTAAGCTTGCCCGTTTAGAAACCTAATTGTAAATAAAAAAATATATCTAAAATTACGAAAGTAATTCGAGATCTCAGTTTTAAGGTACGTAATATCAAGGGTATAAATAGTGGTAATAAATTATCAGAGCAAAATTTATGTTCTACGTGTTGTTTCTGTTCTAATATTAAAATTTATGTTCTAATACCACTATAGAAATATACATACACTAGCCATATACTTTTCCAATTGAGAAGACATGAGTGAAGTCAACTAAACCGCAGCTAACCGGCAGACCCAATCTTATAAGAGTGGGCCCTCCAGCAGAATGACTATAAAAGGCTACAGGATACGACTTTTTATCATAATTTAATAAAATTTGCAAACCCATTCTATATCAGTACTGCAATTACCCGTATAATATCGTTAAAGTTGTCCAGACCCTCTTCAGTGCAAATTCCACTGATGAGCAGAGGGCGCTTTATTTTCTTCGGTATATATTCTTTAATTTTTTTTAATGTTTCTGCACGTCTTGCATAGTTTATGATTATCATGTCTACCTGGAATTATACGGCAATAACGAATACAAATCATTTATCGATTAATATTATAAATACAAGTGTATTTTTTCTTTTCCCTTTGATGAAACCTTTGATAATAATTATATATGTATGTATTTGTTGTTCACTTTTACTGTTCCTCATAATTCTTTATATGTGTATATCTATTTAAAGTAATTCTCTTCCTTGTTCGTCTATTTTTCTACTCTCTTCATCTACCCAAAGTTTATATGTTACAAATTAGTTGCATTATGGTACAAGTTAGTTGTACATTGAGATTTTATAGTTGTATTAATGATATGGTCAAGGATGTATACAAGAAGGCAACTTCCCTTACCTGATATTCGAGGGCAAACCTAACAATTTCCAAATCTTTCTTCGACACATCAGGCTGCGAATGTTTGACCGCTCTGACGCAAACATTGCATAAATCAGTTAGTCTACCAGTCTTTGTTACTACGCATTTAATACATTTCTCGTCAACGACTTGGGTACATTTTAGTATAATTTCAGCAGAATCGATTGTAATTTCCATCCCGACCTTTACGTCGTTCGAAATGTACTTATTATCCACAAATATTTTATTTTCGCTGCATTTGTTGTACTCTGCAATGTTGCAGGTCATTATAACTTCCTTACCTTGTTTTAACATTACGTATTCCTTATCCTGTAAAAATTATGACCATGAAAATTTTTAAATTTGTAATGTTAATTCTAATTTAAAGCCCACTCTAACGCACACTAACACATTCACAAATTTATTTTATAGATAAATAATTATTTTTAGTTGTGTTAATTTATTTCATTATAGTCAAGTGCTAAAAATTAGAGCTGGCCAGTGGGATTTCGGGAAAAATATAAGGAAGTCTAACATAAATCGTAGAGTAACCAAAAGTCTGCACAATTTTAATTTTATTACTTAATTTTAATACCAAATATATTCCTTAATTTTTAAAAATATGTAAAAAATTTCAAGTGAAGCATACCCCCTGATGATTAGGAAATATGTAATGTAATAACTCTGACAGAATATTGCCTTTGCTACGAAGAGCGTATTACAATGTTTCGTAGGTGACGATGCTTATTTTTGAAATAACTTACCTCAACTTGTATCAGTGACGACCTCTATGTTACGTTCAGACCAGACCAGTGTTAATATCTAAAGCAAAGGATATGTCTTGGAAAACAAAATACATCCGTTACTAACTGTTTCAAGCGTCCCAGTCTTGACAATGCACGTCCTCAGTTCTACAGATGTGGCAACTGGCCACTCGCCGACGCCGTATTTCTTGCAACACGCCGCAGACGCTTTGTCGACCTTCCCCAGGAGTCGAATCTTGTCACCGGCGGTGCTGTAGGACATTTTAAACTTGACTCCGTTCATGCCTCCTTCTAGCATTTGCTGGATGTCCACTGGCGTTATTTGAGTGTCCACTGAAATACAAAAACACACAAATTTCTTTCGCCTCTTCTACTCTCAGCAGCCTTCTTTAAGTATGTCTGGGATTAGATTAAAGTACTTCTAGGTTTGTTTTGTAGCTTGTTTTGTCTACAAAAGATTTGATTTGAAATCTATTGTACAGAATTAACATTTTGGTTATGATGCTCAGTTATGTCTTTAACTTCTTTACGCTTTGGAATTGCGGCTCGTGAAGACGTGTCACGTGTTGCATTTTATCAGCTATAACATATATTTGATGGAAATGTATTTGATTTGCTGCAGAAATACATATATATGACCTACTATGACCGGAAAACTATACGTATACCTACGAACGCTATGCTCTAACAATATAAGCCTATCATGGATAATGAAAGACAAGTAAATGCGACCAACCGTGCAAGAAAATATTTTAACAGTACGCAAATATCATTGGCTACTACATATCTAGTGCCGTGGAAGCAAGTGTCGTTCTTTCTACAGTTGTGACTTTAATGGTTTTACATACTCAACGTTACAATAACGGGACATCTTCTGCGTCTGTTCGTAACTTCATCCATGACGCGTATATCACTGAAATCAACATCCCTAAAGTCTATTTTTTCTGGCTTTACTTCCATTGTTCTTTATACATATGCTTTGAAAATTTTAATCGCAAACCGATACTTAAATAGATATAAAACTTGTAACTGTAATCGTATATAAATAACAAAATATTAGCACTATAACTGTGCTAGACGCATTGTACTATATTTGTCACAATGTCACGGTATGTCACCTGTGGTGACATGACATGTTGCATCTAATAGATTATTTTTAACCATTTCATTGCCACGCCGTACACCTACTTGATAATAATAATCATTGAGAGAATTCGTCACACAGCCTTTTAATCATAAAATGCAATCCCAAGTTAGGGAACTAAATGCCCGTGTTATTGTAACCGGACAGCAGATAAATTACATAATATATACATACATATTTTTATTATACCCAGACACAACAAACAAATATGCTAATGAAATAAATATTTATTCTGGATTAGCGGCCCGCCCCGGCTTCGCACGGGTATAAAACAGTATTTCTCCACTATTTTTATGGATTTAGGAGCTTAGAAAATGGAGTAACTTCTCCCGTTTTCCCAACACTTCCCTTCAATGCTCTGCTCGTATTGATTGTAGCGTGATGAAAAGTATACTATAACCAGCTCAGGAGTAGGAAAAATAATTGTACCAAGTTTCGTTAAAATTCGTCGAGTAGTTTTTGTTTCTATAACGGTTATATAGACAGACAGACAACAATTTTACTCATTGCATTTTTGGCATTAGTATCGATCCCTAATAACCCCCTGATAGTTATTTTGGAAATATATTTCATGTACAGAATTGACGTCTCTAAGGATTTATTATATGTATAAATGGGAATAGAATCCACTACCTACGGGTTAGCTAGTTATATCTGTATACTACACGTTTAGATGCACGACAGCGAATTCTATGTTACATGTCACACTGGCTTCATGCCAATATCTGCAAACTGCGATTTCATCCTTGGAAAATTGCAAAAGCAATAACTTTGGCAAATCATCCAACTGACTAAGTAACTGGGGCGGTTGGATGGAACGAGAGATATTTTGAAAATTTTCAGTAAAAAATATATCTTTTCTTCATATTTGTAGGTATATAATATAAAAAATTGAATATTCATTCGTATTTATTGTCGTTGATTGCTATTTTTATTCTATTTCAATAAGATGCTGAAATTAGATCTAGCGATGCCCTGGAGACTGGATCGGCTTGGTTTTCATAAAAAAGTTCTATTACAAAATGAATAAAGGAATTTTCAATCGAAAATCTTAGTATTTAATAACAAAGAGCTACTTGTTAATGAGAATATCGCATTTGTCTTCTACTATTGATCTTTATAGCTTTAGCATTAGCTGGCTTGGTCCGGTAGACGGTCAGGAAGACGAATATACATATATTGAGGAATTATAATAAAACGTATTGATCTTTTCACGACCCATTCAATATTTGCTTGCGACCCATACTTTAGGAAATGCTGGTCTTTAGTGACCATTATACACTAAGTGGTCTTCGCACGTTGAGTATTCGGTACTTACCTATTACCTATATGTACATTTGGTACTTACGGTAACAGCAAAATCTGTAGCTGCGGAGGTGTTAATACGTAAGTATCGAACAGTCTTATGACATTAAAACTCATTGTGACATAAGTTTTGTATTTTTAAAAACAAATAACTCTGCTCTTATCTTATATCTTCTCTTCTCTTATCTCTTATATATATAAAAATCCCGTGTCACGATGTCCGTTTGCGAAAATCTCCGAAAGCACTGAAACGATTTCAATAAAATTTTGTACATATTTGATCCTACTTAAAAGATAGGATAGTTTTTATAAAATAAATAAATAATAAATGTCAATGGTCAATAAATTTTTACATAAAATCAATTTCTGAACGCACGATATTTGTCCTATATGATTTGACATAAAGTAACCACGGCAACGCGTGGTAAGGTCCACTAGTAGTATTATAATACTAGCCGTGGTCACGGCTTCGTCCCCGTGGAAATCAATATTTTACCGTTTTTGCAACATTTGTCATTGCTGTTCCACTCCTATTAGTCAGAGCGTGATGTTATATAGCCTAAAGCTTTCCTCAATAAATAGACTATTCAACACAAAAATAATTTTCCAATTCGAACCAGTAGATCCTGAGATTAGTGCGTTCAATTCAACCAAACAAACTCTTCAGCTTTTTATTATAAAAAAAATATTAGTATAGATTTACAACGCTCGAGCATCTAGAGTGGAAAATAAATATTAATCGTCTTCAACTTATAACAATAGAGCTTCTAAAGTCTGTACCTATCACTTAGTTATGAAAATCCTCTTTTTCTACTTACTTCTACTATGTATACATGAGTATGTTTTTCGGCTGACCAGTTAATATAACACGAAATGTAATCGCCTAGTTTGGAATCAGATAGCCGTGTATGGAAATGTCACCAATTATCATTATTCTCACATTGAGAGTTCAGATTCCAATAATGACATTTTAACGAAGCCTCATTGCAACGCGTCAAGTATACATTTTTCCTTTGAATCGGTACAGGTCCTTGAATGTCCTACACGACGTTCAATTAGTGGTTACTGAAGGGTGGTGGGAACACATCTGTGTCCACATTACCATTGATAACGTCCACTCGGCGATATCTGTGCGCAACTAGCCGAGACATTGAACAATGCGTGGAAAAGTTTCATGGTATGAGTGTCCTATCTTTTTCTGCAAACATATGTTCGATTTGAATCGTAAAATATATTTACGGAAATTCCGATACCTATAATATGTTGCAATAATACACTCTTAGTTCTCGGATTGTACGTATAATGCGATACGCACAACAAATGTGTTGTTTACCTTAATATTACTTAAGTTTAGTATTACGTTACCTATTTAATCGGTCCCATTAAGAGTAAAAATAATTAGGAAAGCATAATAACACCCAAGCCAGTATATTTTAAAATTGAAATAAGTAGTACTTGTTTAAAGTAATCACCTCAGGTTGGCTACACCTTTTTATGATAATTTGAAATATTTTTTTTATTATTTACCGCTCCCATGCTACTCACATTCTAAACTTTGGTCGAAGTTGAGAGTTTATTGTTAAAATAATATTGTAGTGACGATGGTCTCCTCTCTATGCCGCTTGGAGCAATATGCCGCCGGAATATTTAATCTGTGACCAGCAAGAAGTCTATAACGTGCCTAATGGTAGGAAAAGTTGGTAAAGCGTTGCGAATAACGTTTAGCGTGTGGAAGCATTCCAAATAAGTAGGTATGCGGTAATGAAGAGCGGCCGGTGTTAACTGAGCACATTACCGCGAGCCCGCTAACTATTCACAGAGCGCCGCGCGCCGACCAGATTAAACTTTGTCAATATTTATACGAGTACCTCACTTCGACCTTCCACCTCGAGCCAAAGCTTCAGTTGTCGGCTCTAACTGTACTATACCTACGAGCCTTAAGAGCAGCTATAAATATTCTATTAATTTTCCTGCATGTAACTTAAAATTGAATTGCTGAGAACCACCAGTTGGAACATAATAATGATGTTAGAACAGTTAGCAACATGGTCGGACGAATGTATCACTTATGTAGCTACAATCGTAGTGCGTGCTTATTATCACATTTAAGGATTGTACTTTCAGATGAGGTTAAAAAGTCTCATACATACATAAACATATGGGACATTTTATATACATATTTTTAATTCCGTTTATCTATAGATCATCTATAGTTTTAGAAGCAAATAATGATGGACAAAGGGCCTCTATAATATTATTTTATATTTAGGTTTTATAATATAATGTATATGTAGTTGTCGGTGTGAACTCTACGTGTTCTCATAACAAAATGTTGAGTTTGTGAAATTAACATAAACAAAAGTTTAAACGGAAGAGTCTAAGTAGAAGTTCAAATGTCAAACGGTGTAGTGCATATAAATAGACAAGCGCTGAGTGGGCCATGCAAACAAGGGGTGAAGCGAAAGCGCAGGGCGCAGGGCGCAGGGCGGCGGCGTAGGTCGCACTGTCGGCACCTGTGAGGCCGCGTGTTTGCCGCGCCACTTACTGCGCGCGCTACAATAGATACGCACACTCGCGGGATGTTTGCCCGCACCGACGAGGGCGAGGAAATCTTAATCTAGCTATCTCCGAATTGCTGTTCTAATAACGACAACTGTTTACACTTCAATCTACACTCTTGCTGTGTTCGACTTGAAAATTTGTGGCCGGGCTTTAGTTTACTGGTGACAGTTTCGAAATAAATTGTATAACATAGCCGCTTGTAATTGGCTTTAAATGTATATTTTCTTGAATTTAATATGCCTTCGATAAGTCATGACTGCATGCACTCAATTTGCCACTACATACTCAGTGCGACTATTTCTGTAAAGTAGCGTTTAATTAATATGCCTTGACTAGGTCATCGTGCTACGCAGAAGGCCATATTATCGCTTTCCATCGGGTGAGATTCAACCGAAATATAGCCTAGCCCATACAAAAAAGGAGATTGTGTATTGTACAGACAGCGGTCGAGCAAACAATTAAGGCGTCCCAAGTAGTCTCCTGGGTGGCTGTGACTGGTTACTTCGCTCATGGAACTAGTATGTAGCAACCCAAACAGCAGCAGCCGCTGTTTTACCGTTCAAACGTTTAGGCACGAAACTGAGCGTAATGTACTATGCATAGTTTCTGTATCTATAGCATGAAAGTCTTTACTATGCATTTATTGGTCTCGCATCACGTATTAGGTGATCGAAAGTTTTGCAAGTTTACAAACAAGGGACTAAGAGTCGTACACGAAATTATTATAGAAGTTTTGAACAGTCCAAGAGCTTATAAATTTGTTTATGTGCTCCTACATAGGTAAATACCATATCTGGTAATTGACGGAAGTCAAATCAAATACAATAAATATTTTAGATTTGTGGAAATATTATCTATTGTGTTATTGGTTACTTTATTTTTGAAGATGAGAGTGAAAAACCGCTGCATTCAGAAAGCCCAAAATTAGACGAGGACGTCTTAAGGATGACGGATGGAATGGATGGATTTACTATCAAAGTGTAAAATTATTTCAGCGCTTACACAGACAAAACTTTTTTGTTACGTGGGGTTCTCAATAATTTACAATATTTTTTTTGTTTGATGAGTACTGTACTTAGATAATTGTAGATAATTACTGTTGATAGGCGCAAATTTTGCCTTATTATATTGTGTGCGCTTCTATTAATTACAACGCAAGGTGTGGATTGTTTTATTAACTTAGCAAGCAAAGAATGGGGATATGTCGGGGACTCCCTTAAGACGGCGAGATAACCACCCCACAATGGATATGTTTGCGCAAGCAGGCGCACTATCGCTTAGCACGCGGAAATAAATCGGTACGTAACAGGAAGACGATAAAAATTGTCACACGGGGAACGCACCCTACCATGTGCCCTGTATAAACCTGGTTTCGTTTTATCTTCAAACAAGTCTTTGCTTATTTTATAAAGTTAGAACAAGTTATCCCGAAACAGTACCATCGGCACACATCATAATTATAACACTACTAGTGGCAGGTCCACGCGTTGCTGTGGTTACATTATGTGAAATCATATATGTCATGACAAATATGAAATTGAATTTATGTAAAAATTTATTGACCATTGACATTTATTATTTATTTATTTTATAAAAACTATCCTATCTTTTAAGTTGAATCAAATATCAAAAAAAAAAAGTTAATTAGTACCTGGTTTTATCTGCCCATTTAGCAGACTTGCCAAAATCACGTTAGTGACCATTTAATTAGTACAGGTTCTTGAATTAGACTAGTATATTATTGTATCTACATTTATGACTTATTTACACAATAATAACGTTACAATTCTTGCCCAAACCTACTACCCATTACCCTGAATGTAATTTAAAAAAAATATTTGTTCTTAATGATAGCAAACAAGATACTCATAAATACTAATAAATTCGATAATTTAATCTATATTTTGATAATGTTGTCGATGACAATGTTATTTTCTCATATTGGTCAGGAGATGTGATCTTTAAATGGGTATAACTATAAATATCTTTAGTTACCAAGTTATTTATTCTAGTACCTAATTTTTTGGATATTTTCAAATTCGCTTATAGTTAAATTTTATTCAAATGTTTCTTTTATATGAGTTCAACCATTTCACATTATCAAAATATATTGACCTACTTACATTCGATTAAAGAAATAATCTTTAGAAAGTTTAGAAAATAAACCGATAATGTAAGAATATTTTGGATTTCGTTGTCTATATTATGTTTAATTCATATTTCGATGAAAAAACATGTAAGTATATATTTATGATATAAATTTTTTTACGTCACGTATCTACTTCAGTATGTCTTAATAGTCGGTACTTCAATGTTTTTGTTCAAACTGCGATGCTGTAAAGTGCCGACCGTCGATAGGAAATTAATAAATAAGAAGCTGATAAGAGATAACAAACGTTATTCAATTAGAGGCGGTACATCAAGCAAGTGTAGTTTCACCAAGAAGACACCGCCGACCTCGGGTCACCAAACAACATAATGTACAATATAAATACTTATGTATTTACAAATAATAAATGGTGCAATGTTTACTGTATATACGAGTATGTACGACGTAAATATGTCTGTTATTTTGCGTATAAAGAGACCACTAAATTGAATTTCGCTTGAAATTTATTTCAAATTAACCTCAATACGTAATATAAAAAAGAATTTTTATAAACTAAATTCGTTAACACTATAACTACGAGTAAGACTATGTAGTTATATGTAGCTACTTTTTATCAACAGTTTATTAATCCAGTTTCCCAGATTTTTTTTCAAACGGGAAAGGGAACAATTAGTACATATAATTGGTAAATCATTATAATAGAGCAACGCGGTAGAGACATATTCTGATCTGCCAAATGTAATTAGCGACCAGAAATATAGGGATAACTTAACACGACATGATACATACAAAGTATTGTGTGTATTAGAAAACAAATATATTATAATTACATGTTTGTACCTATTACATTTGTCATTTTAACATAAAAAAAAACGGAAGGATTAGGTACCGGTGTTAAACAAACATTTTAATGTATCTATCAAAAAGTTAACATAGTTAGGTTAGTGAAGTACTATTTTGGGCGGAGACTCTGACCCCCCGGAACCGGGCTCTTTTACGGGGCCCGCAACGGATCATGGCGGTCAGGGTCATACGCGGATATCGCACCATCTCTCATGAGGCGGCGTGCGTGTTGGCGGGATCCCCCCCGTGGGATCTGGACGCCGAGGCTTTGGCGCAGGCGCACCACCGGAGGGTGGCTGCTCGCGTGGCCCCTCCCCCGGAGACGACGGCCAGGTGGTTGAGGACCGCCCGGGCCGCAGTCATACGGAAGTGGCGGGAGAGACTGTTCAGCCCTAGTGCTGGACAGTCTGTCGTGGCGGCGGTCCGGCCATGCCTCAACGCCTGGCTCAATAGGACGCACGGCTCCCTCTCTTTCCGCCTGACGCAGGTCCTGACGGGACATGGATGTTTCGGAAGGTACCTGTGGCGGGTGGCGGGGAGGGAGCCAACCCCGGCCTGCCACGAGTGCGGCGCCGCGGAAGATACCGTGGCGCACACGCTGGCTGTCTGCCC
>DWGJ01003854.1:0-12608 GCA_018246895.1 Aspitha aspitha aspitha | reverse complement strand
ATTCAAGCAGTCTCGGCTGGACTGTCCATTTTTTGTCCCACTGTCATAGACATCGAATTGAGCAAAGGTACTTACTTATAAAGGAATATTCTCTATTATACCGAAATACCTGATCCAGATAAAGACCAGGAAATTTTTTAGACTGTGTCAAAAAACATGATCCATGGGCCATGTGGCCCTGGATATATGAATTCACCCTGCATAAAAAATGATGGAATAGTCTCTAAATGTTCTGAAAATACAATATTCTCTAGTCAACGACTGAAGAAAAGTATTCGTTTTGTTGATTCACTCAATGTTTTTTTGTGATGGTTACTTTTTGGGCGCGACGCACGCGATATGTTGATTGGCCAGGCGTATCTAAGAGCTAGTATGAAACGGAACGTTTATTAACTAAAGATTAAGATGGCGACTGCGGTTTGTTTGTCAGAATTGTCAATGCCATTAGAATTTAACGAAATTCTCCATAATCTGAACTTTGCGGATATATGTTGTCGAGTCGAACTCAATATTTTTTTATGTTTTGTTATTCATATAAAGTTTCGATCGAGTCTACCGTATCCCTTGACGAAATTATTAATATAGGTAGATATCCTTAAAATTGTATATAGGTACTAATTTAAAGAGCAATTAAATGCATTTCATTTGGATGTTAATAATTGATTACGATAAGTGGACTTATTATTTGCATTGCTATATCCGGTTTTTGTTTTAATTATACATAAACAAAAATATAAATTTTGTGCGTTGGCAAGCGCATCAGTCGAGAATCGCTGAAATGATATGGTAAACATTTTTTTAAAATTTCAAATTTGTAGTAGGCTGTTAAGGTGTTCAGAGAGAAAAGCAAGAGCAATTGTTGCTTAGAAAATTTAAAAATTCGGTAAATATTTATTGTGTACAGCTATTGGGTAAAGTAACCATTGGCGTAGAGGGGGTAGGAGTTTAGTGTGTGAGATACCATATGCCTCAAATGTCCCGAATTATAATAATCAATTTTATTATTATGAGATAAGTATGTAGCGGATAGTGGGTACTCCAGTTAATTTTATACCTAATACTCGACCAGAACGACTGTTAATATCGGCAAATAAATCTTCATTAATACTTTTTAGTAACATATAATTCTAATGCTTTTTAGTAACGTATCATGAAACTTTAATTACTTTATAAAACGTTCAAGTGTCGGCTGAGTAAAGAACAAATATACACACAACATTAAACATTTAACAAATAAAACACTCGGCTCCTTAAATTTTGTAGCAAACAGTTTACACATTATTAAAAAGGTATTTTAACACTTACAACATTTAAATACTCGTTGTATATGATACTTAAGTTAAAGTAGGATGTTTGGAATTTTTCATCATCGGGCTTAATTTTTGGCGATGCGCAAATTTTATCGACAAGCGATTCGTGCGCTGCTTTGTCATGTATATCTCTTTCGTAGATAGTCAAGTTGAAATCCGGTAACGATTGATTATAATATTTACAACGAAATAGTACCGATGCCTCTTTAACTAACACAACGTGATTTTCAGCACAGCACTTCGGTACAGTTTTGCATGTTACGTTGGACGGCGTACCGGACACTCCACTAATAAAATGTTCTGAGTTTAAATAAAACAACACTATAACAGTTAGAGGGTACATGCTAGCGATTCGGCTGGTACGGCCTATGTGTTAAAAAATAATGACTGATGGAAACAGGAAAATCAATTGTTTCATTAATTTTACCTGAGTACACAATGGAAATACCATTATTACAATTTAAAATCTATCTAAAAATACATCCATATAGGTGTAGATTGATCTAAATTTGCAAGCTTCCCTTCCTTAAATACACAGTTATGTGTGTATACGGTTCGCCCGGGGAAGTACCACCGCCACACCTATTTCTACCGTGAAGCAGATGTTTTTACAACTGTGTTTCGGTCTAAGGGTGTGGTTGCCGGTCCACGTGTATACCAAGGCGACCGTCTTAGTCCTCAAGAGTAGTAATGCATCTGTGACCGACTTCTGATAGGGTAGCTACTAACACTCATTAACTGCACCTACTAACACATACTAACTGGGCTAATATCACTGACAGTCCCTTTCCTGCAGTCCTGTTAGTAAAGAATACTGACCAACTAAATCTTATGAACACCTTATACGAACTGAATTCACACTAACAGTCCCTACAGCCCTTTTAGGATTCGGTTGCAGATGTCCATGGGCGGCAGCAGCCACAGACTGCTGCCTGGCCGTTGGCTACTCTATTCAAAATTTAAAAATAATTTCAACAGTCGAATACTTAAGATACTTGTGCTCAGTTTAAACTTTCGCAAATACCCTATACTTGGTATGTACATCGTAACATTCGGGGCTCGTGGCTGTCATTAGTCATAGGTTTAATTAAATAGTTTCTTGTATTTTAATTTTATATGAAATAGTTTAGTTTAATTTAATTTTATATTATGTTATTCTGATCTCATTGATTGAAATAAAAATTATTATTATTATTATTATTATTATAAAACACCTTTTAATACGGTAGCTATTAACATTTTCAAACTGAAAAATTAAAATGCACATTCGACGATGTATCACGAACAGGAAACGCTGGAGAAACGATATTAAAACACAAGTATTATCTTAAGATATTGTATTATGAGTTTTTAATAAATGCAAATCACTATTTTAAAAAAATCTTAAAATAAGAGGTACATTCTTTAAAATTCTCAATAGTCAACCATCTCTATGCTTTCTTGTCTCATGGACAGCTATAATGCAGCTACATCTAGCTATAACACATCAAGTATTTCGAATATAGGTACATACATATGTAGGTGTAGCAGTTCGAAGTCTAAATTTAGAACAGTCATAAATATTAATAAAATTTAACATTTTAATAAAAAAAAGTCATATTAGTCGAATAATTCCATTTTCGTCATAATTTCATATTAACTTACAACTATGTATATTTCTCTAATCTAGATAAACGTGTTGCAAAATATACAAACTAAAACTAGAGACTGTAAAACTTCTAATTTACACTTAGATCATTACATATGTATATATGCGTTATATTATAAATCTATAAGCAAAGTACTTGAGAAAATTTACAAGTAAAAATGCATACTTACTATATTTGTTTCCCGCGCTTTGAACATAGAGAAATTATACTAGATCGAGGGAACCAGCCAAGCAGCCAAATTGTGTCCATATAAGAAAAAAGAGAAAGCAAATGAGGCTAACTATTAGTCTTTTTTTTGCTCTGATTAGACAAAGATAAGTATAGGTCTGTCATCTTCCTAAATTGTAGTTAGACATGGCATAAGCGTTTTCATACAAACATACGCAGTAACAGTTTCATAGTAGGTAAGTACTAATATTGGAAGATGATTTAGAATATAAAATATAATTTTTTGATTAAAATAAACTCAGCGTTTACGTTATGTATTTATTATTTATTATTATAACATAACTGAGTGTATTCCTTCTATAAAATGTAGACCATATTTAAAATCTGTTAAATAATCCTGTTTTATCTATGTTATTATAATGTTTATACATACAAAATATTTATTTTTGTATAAAGTACCCGTGTTATACACTTTTATTTAATCGTATTATAAAATAAATAATTTTACCGCATTATTAAAGTTAAGAACATACCTACATTTTTTTTCAACCTTTTCATTGATCCACAGTGGGACATAGGTCGTCATAGTGAGAGCGATTTAGGCTTTGGACACTACTGGATAAAAGGAATGGCTAGATATACTTAAAAACTATAAAAAAACGACTAGAAAATATATTCAGAAGTGTTATGGATACTATGTCCTCATTTTGTTATATGAAGGTTAAAATCACAGAATTATTAAATACAGATTTTTTGCATAAAGCTGTAGAAGAAACTTCAATCTATAAAGTGCTTACATTAATTGTAAAATTAGCCGAAGCAGTGTCATAAGAATAATGATGATATTAAAATAATATAACATAATATTCTTAAATTTGTACGCTGTAAAAGGCAAAAAAATGGATTGATGTAATAATTCTGTAACATTTTAAATGTACCCATATTTAATTTTCTGCAAATAAATATCTTTGTCTTGTCTTGTCATCATTATGAGGGTTAACTTTATGGGCCGCCAATATCACCACGACGATGTTTAAAGAAATTGACAATTATGAAGAACCGCTTCGACAAGATGCAAGTAGCTAGAACCATCATTTTCCTTTGGTTTGTTTTGGCGACACTGCCGTGCTCCTAGTTTAAGAACTATTTCACTATGAAATTATTTCGGTTTGAAATAATATTAGTCATAATCATAATAAAACTTATTAAAAAATAATCATTAAAAAATATCATAATTCTTTACGTTTCAGCACCAGCCCCACTTATTTAAATTAAATACTTGTAAGTGTTTTAAAAATTAATAAAGTGCATTTTCATACATTACAAATAGTACTTGTTAAATATAATTTAATAGAAAGACGGTAACAGCAAGCATTGATCGTGTTACGTCACAGGTACTGAGAGTATTTTATTTCGTGGACAGTGTGTACAAAGACACCGAACACTAGTATTGACGTTTGCGTGCAGACGAGTCAGAATCGTTTATTTGGTGTTGAGGGCCATTTCGTCCTTGCTGAGCGTGGTTCGCGTGCACGATGACTGGTTCTGCGATGTCGGCTCGCCTTTATACTCTCTGTACCTGCACACAAGTAAATCTATATAACGTTAGTGTGTAATTATAATTACATACATACCGTCACGCCAGGACCCTAACGGGGTAGGCAGAACGCACCGAGTGCCAAACAGCTCTATCCTTACAAACCTGCCGTGCGTCGTCTACATTAATTACAATGATAATAAATATTTATCATCTTACGTAATAATTTTTCACTTTTTAGTGCGATTGACGGTTAATAAATTTATCAAATTATTATTTTTAATATGAATAGAGTTGCAAACGGGCATTCAGCAGTCACAAGTGGCTGCTGCCGCCCATAGACATCTGTAACCGACTCCTAACAGGACTGTAGGGATTGTTGGTGTGAATTCAGTTAGTACATATAAGGTGTTAATAAGATTTAGTTGGTGAGTATTCTTTAGTAACGTGACTGCAGGAAAGGGACTGTCAATGATATTAGTCCAGTTAGTATGTGTTAGTAGGTGCAGTTAGGAAGTGTTAGTAGTTACCATGTCAGAAGTCAGTCACAGATGCGTTGCTACTCTTGAGGACTAAGATGGTCGCCTCCAGTATACACTTGGACCGGCAACCAAACCCTTCAGGCCGAAACACAGAATGTTGTAAAAACAATTGGTTCACGGCAGAAATAAGTTGTATTGTAGATCGTAGATAACTGTACAAAGATAAATCAAATCTGTCAGTTCAAAGTGGGTCAAAATTGAGTTCAAAAGAGTCGGTTTCATGCAAACATACGTACAGATGAAACTAACATAAAGTGAGTAACAACAATAAAGGACTTAGAGAAAATACGTGACATAGGAAACTGAATGCATTTTGCCAGACCCAGTAACTGTTAGCGCTTAGTTTTCTTAGAATAGAAGTTTTATTGAAATAATTGATGTTAAGTACAGTTAGACGATCATAAATCAATAGCTTGATTCGCGAATCACGAGAATATTTTGATTAAAATTCATTGAAATATGATGTAAGAAAGGCATAGTGGAGATATCTACGACATCAGTTTCCATCATGACAATAGTCTCATAATGTACGCGAATCAAGAAAATGGATAATAAATCCACGAATACAGTGATTACAGTATCAGTCATTAGCACATATGAAACCCATTACAACCAATCCGAAAAAACAACATTAGAAAATTTTGCATTTAAAATAACATCTTCATTTTAAAGTATATTTTTGCTTTCATTGTTTCTATTGTTAATAGTATTATAAAAAAATTAGTGTTTTGAAGAATCCAACCGTATTTTAATTAGGCACTTGGTTTTAGCTGTTAAAAATCCATTCCATTTTAAAGTATCATCTTTCCTGCATTGTGTCCATTGTTAATTATAGTGTACAATAAAATTAGCGTTTCCAAAATTCCAACGGGCATTTTTGTTTAGTAAACTTGGTTTAGATGTTAAAAGTATGAAAAGTCTCCTGAAAGCCTTGTCACAAAGCGTTTTTCAATACCAAAACTAGAAATAATCGATTGTGATTTATCATGAATATTATAATATGCTCGGTGTTAGTCTCCAATCAATCAGTTAGTTTATTTTAATATGTAGGTAGTAGCGAAAATAAATTCCAATCCACTCCAGTTTATAATCGTTATTCATATACCTTGATTCTTCATGTAAATCCGTTAAGTTGATAAATCCAATGTCTAAGTTCACGAGTACTCCTTGTATTGCTTATTTTACAAAAATAAGTAAATTTATACTAATGTTTCCAACTATTCTAGTAAACTACATTCAAGAGTCAACTTAATCAGTG
The DNA here is from genome assembly GCA_018246895.1 of Aspitha aspitha aspitha. NCBI lineage: Eukaryota > Metazoa > Arthropoda > Insecta > Lepidoptera > Hesperiidae > Aspitha > Aspitha aspitha. Next base: position 6,144 of record DWGJ01003854.1, on the reverse strand, counting down.
TTATATTATATTCTTGCTGTTCTGCTATCTTTATACATTTGAACGAACTATTCTAAAGAATTTCTTGACTGTAATTTCCCATTTAGTTACATTTGGTGTTTGCTTATTATATTTGGTTGTATTATTAAAAACTTCTCAGTCTTATTTTCGCCCATTGGTCTGTTCTCTGCTGATATCTGAACCTCCACAAATATTCGACTGAATGGTCTCCTGACTTTCTCTGTGTTTGAAATGTTTAAGGTGGACTTGCGTCGTATTCCTCAGACTGTTCCTTTGCGAATGATGAAATGTCTCTTTGATCCTAAATAAAAAATCACTGATTTTATTCCTTTACATTTTGGTATTATTAGTCTTACTCGCTATATTCTTGGCTTATTTCTATATTCTAGTTAGTTTCTAGTTCACAATGCTATTAAGTTTGCTACAAAGATTACGTGTACACATGCTACATAAATATGTGTATAGTGATGTGTATCGTAATATATAACGTAAGCTACAATTGGTGTTTTGGATTATGAAGTAATGAAACCACACAAAATACATGGGAGTGTTTCTATAACGTTCTATATGTTCGTGAGTTTTACCAACCTCTCCTTCAGGAGTTTAAGGACCTTGCGCTTGCAGATGAAGATGATGAAGATGGTGACACCAATAAGAATGTTGTAAATGTCGAGATAGTACCAGACTTCGACGGGCTGCAAGGCGCTCCAGATTTCGAGAATCCAGTTGATGCCCATCAAAATAAAAAGCTTCACGTAAAGAAAAAATCTGGAAAGAAATAATGGAGCACTGTGAATGACAAACTTTGGTTAGATGATGATGCCTTACTTTTTGGCTTATTGTTAGTATATTTAGTTCTACCTTATTATCGAAACGAGTAAAGCACAATTGCGGTTGGCCTTATGACACTCTCTTATATTAAATAAATAGATGACAATCTGTGCGTCAACCCTTATTTATTTTTACCTCTAAGTAATTTTCATTGTTATAATGATTTGCATAGTTCTGCGAGTAGAACGCTACGAAGTAGAATCTATCAAATTGCAATCATCTAAATGTACTTTAGACTACATTATATTACTGTTATTTCGTTAGCGTTGATTTTGGTGTTACTTCGGTACTTATTACATCGTGACAGGTAATTGGTACTTAAATACCTTTGTTTGTCATTATTTTGCGTACTGTGACGGGAGCTGTCGTTGGAATGGAGAGTCTGGGCCTCTTTTTTGGTTTTGGCGATTTTGATGGCGGTCATGACGAAAAAGGTCAAGTTCGCAATGCACAGCACCAAAATCGGTCCGTACAGATAGAGCAGCCGACTGTTGCCTGAAAAGATGTGAGAGAAAAGTGGTATTGAGTTCTAATAAATAATATGAGCACGATTTCAGCAGTTTACAATATTTCATTTGCTTCTACCCACTTACTTAACTTTTTACCTATGAAAACTGTTTTAATAAATAATATGTATATTTCAATGTGTCTAAGTGTGTTCAGACTTTAACATATTTTTCAAATAAGGATCAATGCTGTATTTATACATTACTAGTAGACCCGACCACGCATTGCCGTGGTTCGATTAAAATAATGTTTTAATAACTCGAATTCATAAATGAAAAAATATTTTAGCACAATGTTTGTCCAACTAAGCAGTGTCGTATACAGAAAGTTTTCGTTGCAATAAAAAAATGAGATAACAAACAAAATTCATACCAGTTAGAAAGCATCCTTGGTTTTTTATGAGGGGGAGGAACGGGTATGGTGGAAGGTCTGCAAGCTCCAAGGAGGTCAGCAGGATCGTCAGCAAAGTGGGGATGCCAAATGCGTATATTGCGTACATTAAAAGCCTCGAACGGACGAACCGCCTTTCCAGTCTCATTTCTCGTTTTCCTCTGAAATATATATATAAAATACTATCTGTACCGCCTAACAATGAATCAACAGTCTTACACCAATATCGGCACCGATTTTAATCATATTTAACGGGTGAACATCAAATGTTTGACAGGTAAGCAGTTTATGTGGAAAAATTGAATTGTTTGCTATTTATCTCGGATTTTTCCATGTTTATTCACCTTTTAAACCTTCCCTTGACTAAAACGAATATTTTAAAACCCAAATTAGCCACATCGGTCGGTCGTTCTGGAGTTTTAGCGAGATTTACCGGGTATCGATTTTTATATAAGTTCCTACATATGTATATTTAAATTATTAAGCGTTTGGTGTCAAATGTACCTATACCAACCTGAAAGCACGCCAGATGTCGTAGCACATAACGTTGAGCCAGAAGAACGCAGACAACAAAAAAAAGTAGACGATAATTGCTGAAAAAAAATAATATTAAATGTTCAATATAGAACTAGCGACGCTCTTCCTATCTTCGTTCGGAGGGTACAAACAAGTATCTGTCTCAAGCAGATATTTGATATCTGAACTCCTAATCGTCATAAAATTCTCAAATAGCTTCCATGAACGAAGGCTTCTAGGCTAGTGTTGATGCCAAAACGTGTATTTAGTGTAAGCGCAGGAAATATGGTATTGTAAAGAAACGTATGATATATTATGTAACATGCGTCGAAAATCCAAAAGAAAAACAATTGAATAAGTGGTCTAAACAAAATAGGACGGATTAATTTGTTATTGCGTCCTATGAGGGAAACGCGAAGAGGAAAATCTATGATCAGAACACTATCGATAAAATAGGAGGAAATTCGATTTTATGTTTTTGTTGCAAAATTGCCAATTGGTTTTATATAGATAGCCAAATATGTTTATGCAGAACTCCGTGATATGGCGTAGATGATACATAAGCTCTATTTAAAGAACAATCTTAATACAACTATAAGAACGGCATAAGTACATAATGTACAAAACGAATAGTCATATAATATGTTTTATTGGAATCTTAAAAAAGCGTGTTGCGAGAATAATAAAGATAACGTATGGTGATCTCTCATGGTCACAACAATCATATTCACGTTATCTGTATGATCATCATCAAGATAGTTAATATCAACAGCGTGCCCTCAACGTATAAAAATATGGCTGTAATAAATATTGCGTTGTGAACGAACAACAAAAGAATACATTATTTTCCCATGATTATGTTATCGTGTACGAATTATGGTACGTAGTAAAAACACGAAAACAATTTTAATACAATATTGCAGACATTTTTATGTTTTAAATAATCCGAACACCTACTTAACATGTATGTTTTTGTAGTATTTTCCTTTATAAAACGCTTAATACTTGTGAACCCACAGTACCATTAAATAACTGATTAATCTTTTTTTAACTCGCAATATAATTGATACGTGGTAAGGAGTAGTGCATTTATATGACACCTTCCTTGTTTGGCGCGTTGGTTCAGTTAGTGGACGTTACTATTGAACCGAGGGTCGAGGATTCAATTCCCACCTAGGACAAATATAGAAATGCCGAGTGTATTTTTCTTGTGAACATATGTGTAAAATTATGTACTTATGTATTTAAAAACTTACGGGCCACTAAAACACTCTTTCATTTCCTAAAATATATCCATGTACAAAGTTATTAATTATTCGAGGTCGCAACAGAGATTGTCTTAAAACGATAATGATAATTTCTTGTACGTATGTATATCGTATTTACCGATGACGTTTGAAGGATGTAAAAAGCCGTACAGGTATAACCGAATCAAGAAACAGACGTAGTATATATAAATAAGACGTAGTATATATACTACGTATGTATTATCTCTTATATACTCGTATATAAAAATCCCGTGTCACGATGTTCGTTTGCGATAATCTCGGAAACCACTGAACCGACTTCAATGAAATTTGGTACATATCTATTATTTGATCCAACATAGAAGATAGAATAGTTTTTATAAAATAAATAAATAAATAATAAAGGTCAATTGTCAATAAATTTTTACATAAAATAAATTTTTGAACGATATTTGTCATATATGATTTGACATGTAGGTATAAAAGCTGTCCAATAACAGTATAAGACTAACAGATACTAAATGTAAGCTGTCCGATGCAATGAGGCGGCGTCGCCGGGATTCCGTATTATCAAACTTCCGTGAGCGTGCTATGAACCTACAATTAAGCAATCATAGTTATCTGTATTAATAATGTACATAGCAAACTGTGTTATCTTGATTTATACCTAAACTTTTTTCTGTTTTTAACCTTTTTTTTCTGTTTTCTTAATTTTCCATTGTTTTTCTTTCTATTCTAACACATTTTTGCCTCTATTTGAAGTCATAATACTATTATTTTGTTATTCATTTTTCCTTATTATTCTTTTTTTTTTTCTGATTTACCGTCTACTATGTTTTCTGCTTGGCCCGAAGGTAGACTGGCAGAGAATGCTATTAGCTTTAAGTCCGCCTTTTATACCACTCTTCTATGGTATAATAAATAAATAAATAAATAAATAAAAATAAATGCTTAAGTTATTTACAACATAAAGTAAAGCTATTTAAAAAATAAATACTCTGACACTCAGCACAGCTGTTCCATGAAATAAATCTTGTTCATTTAACTCTTTTTTTATAATGAATCTTTTAAAACTTAATCGGCAAAATAGACGTTTAATTAGTATAATGTATTCGTAACTAACCTGCGACTTCTGTGTAAAACCGGTTGTGCAATAGTTTGCCTCATTCGGATTGCAAATAAGCTAGCCAAGAGTATAGTTGGAATGCTTAAGTATCTTGCATTCTTATGTAAGAAAATCGTAATACTCTAAATGTTATGTTAAATAAATAAATTATTATAATTTTTTTTCTAAATGATGGATTACAAATATTCGTATATTAATGTACACTTTGTAACTATTGTAAATAAAATATGATATCGGTTAGGTGGTAAAACTGCACTTATTTCCACCTTGAAATAATTGTTATGATAACCTTTTCTTAGACTGCAATGGTTACTAGTTGCATATAATAGGTGCTAGTCTACTACAGGACTGAAGACAGAACTAACAATGCCTCTACAAGCATCGAATAGGACGAATACTAAATACACTATACTAACCCCGACGAATGCACAAAAATTTCAATCTTCCGATCTTCAAAATAAATTGTAGCCTATATGTTGCTGAGGACTAGATATATAGCAAAAAAAGTTTCATCAAAATCCGTCCAGTAGTTTTTGCGTTAAAGCCGGACAACAGACAGACAAAAATTTACATTATTATATTTGTACTATTATTTATGTTTATTTCAAATTAACAATTCAAGAATAATAATAATTGTATAGGTAAGTATACGATATATTAGTAAAAGTTAAATGGTACTTTGCGTCAATAATGACGTTATTTTTTAAGGTGCAATACAGAAAGTTAACAATAATAATGACTAACGATGAGGTACTTTGAACGTGACAAATGACATGTCTTAACCCTGTACTCGGTATTTGGTTAATAGGTCATCTAGCTAGAGGGTCAAAGTTCGTAGAAAATATGGCGTTTCACTGTAAAAACCTATGTCATAAGGACAGTTAAAACGATAGTGACATTTGTGGGACAGATTTTGGATGACGGTGCTTTGGTCTAATAGGACGTAGGAACAGTAATGTAATGTGAAAAATGTCTTGAATTTATGAAGTAGAAGGCATGGAAGACAAGGTTATTTGTATAGGTTGAAATAGACATCTGCAATAAAATGTTGTATTACGAGTACTGATCTAAAGTTGGTTTTTATACTGTTCTAAACAAACGTTCCAATAGTTTTCTCAGACGCTGTGGTGTGTACTTAAAGTCCAAACAGGGATGTACCGGAGGCAGTTTATCGGAACCGAAGTCGGAATCGGAGTTTTTAAATTTGATTTATCGGAGTCGGAGTCGGAATCGGCGGTAGTATTAGGAATTAGAAGTGGTGGCAAAAGAAAGATGTTTTATTTAAGGACCAGTAAAAACTATAGAATGCACTCGGGACAATGCTGCGACCTCCGATTTAAATGTTTCGGAAACGAAGGTGTAATAACAATGGGAAATTCCGACTTATCGGAGTCGGAGTCGATGCTCCGTTACATCCTTAGTCCAAACACTGAGCGCTCAAATGCATATTCTAAACTTTCTTCACTTTGAAGCGACTGAGAAATTAAAACGTGAAATGAAACAAAACGAGAGGTGTCAAAGGACACC
>DWGJ01003853.1:0-12609 GCA_018246895.1 Aspitha aspitha aspitha | reverse complement strand
AAGTAAATGCTAATAAAATAAACTAAATATTCAATAACTATCGTTGCGTAATGAGGTATTTACATCTTTTACAAATTTTTGGAGTGGGTCTGTTATATCTAAATGATTAACTTTTGAGAGTATATTATAATGCTTGCAGAGTCTGGGTAATACAGAATGCTGACGGAGGTTTGTTCTACAATAGGGTAGTATAAATAAGTTGAATGTTTTACTGCTTTTTACTTATATGTGAAGTGACGTACATTGTTAGGCCGAACGATGGTGATGATTATACAAAAACATTTACAAAACGTCATTTACTCTAAACACTACTTTGCAAATCTTTAGTGACTAAATCAGAATTCAGATTATTCTTCTTTATGTTACATAGCAGTCGATTTTAACAGAATTTTATTAGTCTACATAATCAATAGATGGCGCAAGAAGTATTGAAAAAGAATTAGATGTTGTACATAACTGCTATCTGGTGAGGAGAAGCTCAACTAAAAGGTTTAAATAACAAAAGTATCCGTTTTGATACCATTGAATAATCCATGTGTATAGATTTCAGAAAAGCTATGTTAGCTATGCCTAGGGTTTTGATAACTTATTCTAGTAAACATTTAATTACAAAATATCTATTATTCTGTCTAAACAGATGTAACTATCAATTTCAAAATTTGCGAGAATCGAACCCCAGGTTAGAATTATGAAATTCACAGAATCTAAATTTATCGAATAAATAGTTGAAGAGTTAGAGAACCTATGATTATGCTATGAGTCAGAGTATTATATCAGAATAACGATACGATCTCTAATGCGCGCTAAGTCGAATAGCCTTCGTCTAAACTCTGTCATTATAATCGAGAATAAATACGACCTATTTATTTGCATTCTTAGTTTTTTTTTAAATAAGTCCCAAAAAGGTTGATAGATTAAGTCAAAGGAGTACTGTCAAAAACATGAAAGAAACCGTGATAATATTCCTTATATGTGTGTTAATCTTCATTTGGTCAGAGTGGTAAAGGATTTTTTCAACCTACTTATTATGAGCGGTGACTGTATTCACCTCTGGAAGAATAAATATCAAAAAAATTGGACTGTTTAGATATTCTTGAAGATACCTATATAATAAAAATGTTCTGACTCTTGTTACCCATATTGCTCGGTTCTGTAAAGATTTTATTCTGGTTCCAAAAGCCTCGCCACTTCCATTTGATATTTATCACCGATACAGAAAGGTACATATGATATCTTACTTTTACTGCTCAACGAATACCAATTTCACGAAGTCATTTGCAATACTTCACAAAATTCATGCTTCCAAAAGCAGATTACACAGGTACTATTAATATGAGCAGCATTAAATTTGAAACAAAGAATGTAAGTAGATTCTTTGTTTAAAATCGGTCCTCGACAGTTAGGTTTTACCGGAACGCAATTAAAAAATAAGCCCTAAGCACGGATTAGCATAACAACGGTGTTTAGCGTGGACCCAAATCAAAAGGTTCCGGCGCCACTAAACACAGCCTGCAGTTTTGGCCGCGTCAAACAAATTCAAGAGTCGTGCGCACGCCAAGAGGAAAGTCACGAGTTTCGTCAAAGTCGAAAGTGCATATTAGCAAAAAATATTAACCACTGCTGACCTAGCTCCACGAAATGATAGCCCAAATTCATAATTACCACTTAGCCGAGTTCTGTTACACCGACGCATAGCAGCTTACGTTTATAACGTTAAATATACAGTCCCATTATGTATGTCAATGGGGTATTACTTAACTATTTTTTCTATAACATTCCTACCTTTTTATATACCTAAATGGAATTATCCAAATGTATTTATAATCTTTTGCACTACAGATATTATTCATTGTATAAAATAAAAGACTTGTGGACAACGAACTTCAAAATCAAGACGAACACGTGGGTATTGAGTTAATTTTCCAGAACGTTCTTGCGATTATTTCTTTTTATTGCACCAAGTGTTGACAATGCGCACAGGACTAGCGAGATGTATGATTCCCTTACCCTAGCTTCTTGTAAACATAGAAAGATACATACATACTTACCGTCACGCCAGGTCCCTAACGAGGTAGGCAGGGCACACCAAGTGCCAAATATCACCGCCCCTACAAACCTGCCGTGCTTCATCTACATTCATCATTCTCTTCATGCATACACGCCGGTTTCGGAGGCTCTTGACTCCCTCATCAGCCAATGTCCTATGTGGTCGAGATAAGACAGTCTTGGTCTCCCTTGGCACCTACGTCCATAGAAAGATAAGGATGAGAAAGCGTGTAATCTGTTAATCGTTACAGGTCGGTGTAATATTCAGTTGAAATAATCATATAGGTATTAGTGCATTCCTGAATTCTTCGCAATTTATTGGAAGGCTTAGAGCAGGACTCGGTGCACGGTTCCCATAGGAAACTGAATGCTGAACGCGATCCGTTTGTCAGTTTGTCACGCGATCGTTCTGTTCCGGTATGTGTGTAGGGTGGCCAGACTGTCATCAGTGGTGAAACTTTGAATAGTTATAGAACTCAACTAGCTTACGCCCGCGACTTTGTCCTCGCGAAAAACTGACTTTGGGCAGCATTTACATTTTTAGGATACTCTTATTGCAAATAATACGTATATAAATACTACTAATATCGTAACTGTAAATAAACAAGTAAACAAGTAGTATCGCATCTACACGAATAAGAAATGAAACTACTTGAAATAAAACACTGGTAAATTTATTGAACCAAATTAACCCCCTAAATAAATATTGTATACTTAGATTTAAAAAATAACAAGACCGCTATAGTTATTTACACTATATTTTACATATATCATGTAAATCCCTACTAGTGGCGGCTGAAATGGGGGTGAAAGTTTTTATGGCATTTCGTCATGGTTGAAGATAAAAACCTACATTATGGCGCTTGACTTGTAACGTGCTCATAGATATACATAGTTTACTCAGATGTGTTTAGACAGCCTAAAACGTGTCCATCGAAAAAACAGAGAAAGCAAATGAGAGGGTACCTATCTGTATGATGGACTACCTATCTGTCTCTCTTTTTTTTGCTCCGACTAGACAAAGATAAGTATACCCCGATCATTTTCTCTCTCTTATTATTTGTTGGACAGTCCCATTCACAGGCGTCTATGGCTAGCGCTATTTTATATATTATACCTATGGACGTGACACTGTGGGACTGCGCGCTGTGTGAAGTTATATTGGCAACATTGTCTCAAGGAGTACAGAAGCCGTGGTGGCCCCAGAGTGAACGGTTAGGCGGATCGCCGACGGCGCCTGTCACATAATGTCATGCATTTCGGAGGCATTTTAATAAGACCTTTGTCCAAATTCTATCCCACTCTTATTATGACACCAAAATTGGGTAGAAATTGAATTGCTTAGCCTAGCAACATTGAATAAGGAATTTTGTAATATTATTATTATAATGTAAATTATTCTATGAATTTTATGAAATGTATTGAACTCTTTTGATATCAATCAATGATTTTTCTTATTATTCCTAACGATATTTTTTTAGTATTCCTGTTAGTTTGGATAAATGACTACCAACATAGTAGGTATTATTAAAAAAAATTTAGACAAATTCTTAGAAAAATAATTAAGTAAGTACTCGGTACCTACTTATGCATAAAGGATCAAAGGAAATGCAATACTTTTTATTGGATGGTTTGCGTGAAAGACCTGGGTAACCTGTCATTTAAGCATTTCGCGGTATTAAAGTTTTATCACATCAAAATTAAGTCTCAGTTAGTATCCGGCTATTAGAAAACCCGGTTGTTAAGCACAAAATCTTGGCTTCATCTACCAAGAGTGATCATTATTGAAATTTTAAACATTAGAGGAGTACAGCCAGCTGGATTATAGATACGTATGAAAGAGATAGATGGATAGATGATGTTACTCGTTGTGAAATACGGTGTAATGTTGCATGCTCCTTATTAATATTCGAAAATAAAGAATGTTGCCATTTGCCCTCCGGGAAGGGGAGTATATTTTCATGTCAGGGTTTCAGTGTGTGGGTTTTATTTATCGATGAAAATAAAAGTGGAACTCGCTTTAATTATGACATATGATGTAGACGCTCCTTATTACAACCGTGTACACGTTTTATCACAATTAGACGTGTATAAAACAATGAAGACAAATTATATTTTTATTAAAATTTATATAAACATTTACATGTAAAATTAATTTCATAAACGAAAAGCTCAAAAAACACACGCTTGCAGATTATTGTTTTTATTTTATTTTTTGCTTGCAGATTTTAAAACATTTGTAGTATTTGAGCAACACTGAACTTTGGCCAAAGGTAATCGTCAGTGCTTAACCTTTAGGACGCTTTCCATACCCCGGAGGGCATATTAAGCGACTTTTAAAACTTATCGAAGAACTTAAAAAAGGATCAATACATTTGATAGTTGAATTGACCGCTAATTCGTATTTTCTTCGCTCTGTTTTGCAGAGAGCGCCCTGCCTGATGGAGTCCTGAACACGATGGAGAAGCGTAAGAGATTTTTAACTAGAAGTGGAACTTAGAAAAGGGCTATACTCGTAGAATGACGATGTGGATTTTGACAGTTTTTAGTAATGTAAAGTAACTACTTCTCCCAGTACTTTAATACTTAAAAAAATTGACAAATATTATGTGACCACAGAAAATAAAATATATATATACCTATACCGTCTGCGATGGAAAAATAATCTATTGTGAATTACTGGTTGAATAGGAAAGTTCATAAAAATATAAGATCATTCAGACTGAGAATGGGAATAAATCTTTTTTTTCATCGACAAGTTGTAATTTAATATAACATCACTATGGCGAGCGGATTCGATGGTGAGCGATAGTAGTGGTCGCGCCGCGGGCTGCGTGCGCGCCACCCTTTCATTTTCTAATTATATAACTGGCAACACCGGCCCGTGCGCGACCGCTCGTAACTTCTTCAATTTTGAATTTAGACTTATAATCGAAAATCTATCGAACTTTACCAGACGTGATAAATATAACTATAGATGTGACTAGACATATTTACAATCATTAAAACATAACATATAGTCAAAATAAACCGTAGGTCGAGCTTTACCATAAGGTTTGAAAATAGTGTTTTATGCTCTCTAGAGATTATTAATTAGTATTAGCTCGATTTTTCTTTCACTGATGTAGCGAGTAATATTTTAGCCTAGAAAACGTACATAGCTTTGTTAAGTCAAGGAGCACAATCAAATGTGAACGACAGACTCTCGAAGTAGGAGGCTGTAAATTGGAGGATCTACGTCTACCGTTCTTAGTTACTGCACTATAACAAATGTAGTTAGTGTAAATATTGTTATGTAACGTAAAGTAAGTATTATTTCTAAACATATACAAGACATCGGATTAAAATATGAATACATTTGTTATAGTTTTTGACCAAATTGCACGAAAGTTAAATTATGTCCAGAACAATAAGTAGGTACTTGATTTGTATCAGTTCCACCGGATGGCAGCACTGAGCCGCGGGCTGCACATTTAAATAATCCCATTCGATTAACATATCGATATTTATTATATTACCTATACTTAAATTGGATATTCCGGTTTCAGTTTCAGGGCTGAAAGGTCAGACGTACCTACCTATATAAAACTAATAAACATAGATTGAGTGAACGTCGATTTTCGATTGTTTTTTCGTGATCGTTCATTGAATGAACGTGAACTAAATAGTGCACTTGAATGAAATTTTTCTTAAATCGATCACCTGATGTATTTGGCAGTCAAAAGAGTAACCCTCTCTTTTTGTAACCTTACCACAGGACTATGACTTGGTCTCGTTAAATTATGGCTCATTTAGTTTTAAAACTTTGTATTCAGTTTTATTTATATTACAGCGATAACAAGGTTTCAAGGTACCTACTAATTAAAGATTTGCAAAATAATACATTAGTATTGTATGGGTACAATAAATTTGGGTACATTTTAACCTATTATTTCTTGACAATAAGCAAAAAATTGCCAATTAAACATCAAAATATCGGTACGCTCAATCATTAGGTTAACCTAAGAATTATATTGAAATATTAATAACCTAAGGCATTGTAACGGCGCTCGTCTGATTTACGTAAACTTTAATTCACCTGACCTTTATATCAATGAAAACTCAATTTATACCGTGATTAATTGGTTCTAACCACTGTAATTAACAGTTTAATCACAGCTCGGTTATGGATTACATCGTTGCTTTCTTGACAAGATGACCCCCGAAGCGTAATACTAAATGGTCAAATGAGAGCTATGTGATTCAAAATCGGTCGATTTACGAACGTTGGGGAGCTCCCATACTTTATCGCAGATATACCTCACTTAGAAGAAGCACATCAACTATGATCAAATATCTGTATATTTAGCAATTTCTACCTAACCCGTTAGCGACTTAACCGTGAGTGTATAGTAATAATGATGACTTAGGTATTCAATAACTTCGATACTTCGGAATACCATCTCTGTTTATTTGAATTCAGAATTGTGGTGTCCTTAGAGATAATTAAAAAGTATAAAATTCGATTTTTGAATCATTTTATTCGGTTTTTTGATAGGGTGAATTTTCAGTACGTGTGTTGTCATATTTAACTGGCGAATGACAGTTTAACGAAATATTAAATGTAGCAAGACCCGTGCTCAGTGAAATAACTCCAATGTTGGCAATTAACGAACATAACTAGCAAATGTAACAAGCATTTAATTCTAAGCATGTGTGTTTTGTATTGACCTTTATGGCCGCGTGCTACGGTTTAGATTTTTAATTGATGTGGTAATAAATGTAATTTGTAATATGAACATATTCCACGTATTTATGTTCTTCAATTCTGAAGTAATATAAAAGCCTTTATTTTACAATGTAAAACTGATTTTCACGTAAACGTTCTCATTCGGGCTATACCTACGTCCTTTTTTAATCTGTTAAAATAAGCAAATTTTTTTTAATACGTTATGTATTTAGTTTAGTATTTATTAGAATGTACGTGCGTTGTTTTATTTGATATCATCTTTTATTTTTCTATTTCAAAACGTTCATAATTAAAGCCGGCCAGCATTAAATCGCTTCTTTATTTTTCTCGCGTGAATGTCTTTTCAACAAGAAATATGCGTTTTTATTGAATAAAATATCAGGGGTGTCACAGGAACAGACCGCTAATTGCCTGCAAATCCTATATCCGAATTTCCGTAAGTGAAGGGTGGTAACGAGCTTACTATAGACGAGAAGTGTCCACACAGTTCCCTGAGGAATGATATTCGTTATATTTCATTACCGCCCCTGGGAAAGCGTGTGGAATGTATAAGTGCGAGTTGAGAACAAAAATCAACACGCTCTCGACGGTTTGCTGTTCATTTTCCGGGGATGTAGCCGACCGGGTGTGCTTGGATGCGGCATTTGGTTTTTTTTTATTTTATTACAGATGAGGATTTGTTTCGAGTAAATTTTTAAATTGAGTAGGATTGTGAAAATTATACGGTATTAAGTAAAATTTAATTATACGTTTTGAATGCTTGATATTCAAATTAGGTCACTGAACAGTTTCATTAATTACATTAACCAAAAAAGAATTAAAATGAACTCTATGTAAACGTTTCAGGGATTAAAAAACAAATTCTTTTATTTATGGTAACTTTTTTCCATTATATAGACGAAGTAATAAATTTTGTACGTGCTTTTTTTTAGTTTTTACCGTAGTATATAATTACAAATATCACAATATAACAGTTAATAAAGATTAAAACTGAACAAAAGTGTCGTAAAAGATTAAGAAGTCAAACTTCGTATGTGATTTTTATGTAGGTATAGACAGTAGAAAACGAGCAGGCTGTGTCTATGTCATATTGAAAACTTTTCTGTGACAAATTAGAATATTGTCTTGTCTATGGATTGCCGCATCCATTTCGGGCGCTGCTTCGAGAGATCCCGCGGGATTATAGTCCTCGGGACGTCAAGTGTCACTCAGCCGGCGTATTGACAGTGCAGATTATAGCGGATGACCCCGCATTTATTAACCTATGCATTTTGCATTGTGCACTACAAATTGAGTATGCGTGTAACATATTTAGTGAATACTGTTCAATTCAATTTGAATTTATATTTGTTTATTTTATTCTTATCTTTTTATATTTTAACATTGAACACAACAGGCCTCAAAACCGTTGTGTAATTTAAAAACGGTAATATTTTAGCCCAAAATATTAATACCTACATGCGGCCGAGTCCTTGTGAGATTTTGTTTATTTTTAAATAATTTGGATACATATTTTTACTATATACAAATATGTAAGTAGCTAATATTTAGTTCTATTGATTAGATATATAAATTGATATATACAACTTTTAACCTTATCACAACATCAATGCGAATCGTGATTTTCTTTTTACGTATGTAGGTATAATTAGATGGTACGATTATGGTTTAATGATAATATCGGACGAAATATACTGTAACAGGACTAACCACAACTAGCTCGACGGATAATAATGTAGCTAGACTGTTATGATTATTACATTTAATATGAGTATAAAATCATAGCTTACATAATTTCATCAAAATTTGACAATAAGAAGTTCCTTTTTTATTTGTTACATTAACAGATAACCAGTTTATCTAATTACTACTTATTTATATAGATACAATTTAATTACATAGTTATATCGTTGAGATCACGTGGGTTAATAACGAAGTGGTAATATTCGAAGTCTCCTTCGTGGCCTCTTGTAATATTCCATATTGGCTTAACATCCCCTATCGATTCACAAATTTCGCTGTAGAAAGTTAATAAAGGGCTCGTCACACAAACACGGTCACGCGGCACGCCCTCAGCGGTCACGTGGCTCACCACAGTATTATTACGAAGCTTTCGAGCGCGAAATTTACCACAGACCACTAAATGCTCAAGATGAAAAGTTACTCTAAGGGCTATATATAATAAAATGACTTCTTATTCTGGCAATATGAATGACCTTACTACGCAAATGTTTATAGTGGACAAACAACTTAGGGTTTTAAATTTAGCATTCAAACTGTTTAAATGTTTCTTTTCTGCCAGTGGTTAGTATAATTGCGATACAAAACTTAGAAAAAAATCAGCAATTTCTATATCATCACAAATTTTTTTTATGACTTCGAAGATTTCATAAAGATTGTCTGTGTTTGCAAGGTTTAAAGATGTTAAGAAATTTTATGTCAACCAGATATTTTTAATGCGACAACTAAGCAGTTATTTAAGCGAACAAAATAGAGATGGCTGTATAAATAACTGACTGAACAATTTATTTTCTCAACATGCTCTAAGTCTACAAGTTTGTACCTAAACTTGTTATTGAGGGCATACTGAGTAGCATTATACAGAATATAAATAGACAGTCGCCCACCGCTCGCGCTTACGATCACGTGTCAAGCCACAGATTAGATAATGATCTTTCACGCGCGAAATTGTCTATGCCGGTTTTTGACAGTAACCTGAAGTAGAACATGGAATCAAAGAGTACAGTAATTTCTGTTCGTAAATTAAATTTTTAAGACTGATTACATACGGACTATATAAAAGATTTTTCACAAAAAAAAATGGCTTCTTCTACCTATATGACTAAGAAAACTTTAGATCTACATGCAAAACTTCTCGTCTACAACAAACGTTAAGCTGCGATTACATTTTACCATAACGACATTAAAGATATGATAACCGACAATTTGAATCACCCTTCAGCCCACAAAAGTTCCGTAGACAAAAAATAAGGGGCGACATCATCAAACTGGCACAACCAGCATCATTACGAAATCTGCATAACTGCATTGCCTTGCGGTACTGTCGCGGTTCGATTCCCCGGGGAGGCTATCCGTATAAAACTCGATTGTTATTGACAAAATCCTCATCCCAGTTAGCTAGACGAATATGCGCTTTTTTAACAATACAGTGTAGTTGATATTCCTGGGTCTCAACCTGGTGGAAACGTCGTTTCGTTGCGGTAGTTCAGACATGTCGCCCCTACAGTTATTATATGCAAATAATACGCATAATTTAGGGCGCCCTATTCCGTGTTTTATCTACTTATCTGTGAAATGGCTCAATTAGCGAAGCGTGCATCGCCTTGCGCGGAGCGATCGAAATTATCATGATACGGACAGAATATGCCAAATGATTTATAACTGTCGTATTGTAATGATACTGCATATAGTTTTAAACGAAATAGAACATTTTCAAAAGAAACTCAATAGCTTTCCTTCACAAGTTTTGAAGACCGTTGCTGAAGTGATTGTGACGCCATGGCTATTGACTCCTTGAGGACTATTATGACTGAATTTATACACAATCAAATTGAACAGTAATTGAACAATGACGTCACGTCACACAACATTGAAGAAATCGCGAGTAGGTACCTATATTTTATAACTAAATGCGTAAATTTAAATAGTGAGATAATCAGTACATTGGTAATAATAAGTTTAAACCTCTATTTACTCGTATAATATGTTTGGGGAAAATTTGTATTGCCAAAATGTTTTGAACCTGCTAATTAAATGGATTACAGTGGTCGATTATACAGCAAACTAATAAACATCCACCGCATATCTGCTCTGTTACATGTCAGGGATTGAAAACAGAGAAATCCTTTCAGAGCAATACACACACAATAAACGTACTTCTTTGTCTATTTCCATAATTGAATTTGATTTAAAACAGCGTATGTAGATAGATTGCATATAAAGATAAAAAAGACAGCGATGACGTTAATAAACGAGCAATGATTACAGTGATACCGCACAGGACGGGGAGATTATTGTAACCTAAACTAACCTGTATTCATCATAAAAATATTCCCAAAAAGCGGTCACACACATTTATAACCATTAGCGCGCACAAAAACGATTACAACCTCTAATTTCACCGAATCTATAAAACCAAATAAATCAACAAAAAAGCAAACACACACGACTATTAATATCTCTATCCTTATACTTAAAGTTGATAATTACAGTTTAAAAGGAACATCGACGGTACGTTCGAAAATTAAAAGAGTTTGGAACGTTTTAAAATGCGGCACGTATCATTATGTTTGCATTATTTTGTTCTTGTTCTGTTTCTGACGCGACCCGAGGTTAAGTTGGGTCACGACACATCCCAATTAGAGGTGATTAGGCCTTATAATTTATTGAGTGCGTTCGGAAACGCGGTTCGGGCCGCGGCGTTCTTTGTACGAGGACGAATGTCGTGGCGCCAGTTCGCTTTTTATTGCAGGTGTTGATTTGCGAACGCAGCTTCTTAGAACGATTTTGAATGGTCTTCGGCAGAGTTGAATGGCCTTTTTCTTTTTTTCTATGACCTCTGTCATTTACACCAGCCATATCTTACACTACCAATACAGTTAATTTACATAAAAAAATTCCTTTGAATGACAGGAAATGTAGGTACCAAATTATTAACCATACATGGAATTTTGGTGGAGTTGTGCTTAATAAAAATACTGACATCGTTTTACACGATTACTGTACAAAATAAATCAGAAGAGACATTTTAATTTACATCCTATTTTAAATGTCAGAAACGAATCTAACGTATCCATAACTCCGTACTTACCTAATTCGTTTTTCTGTAAAATATCTGAATTAATTATAGAGTAAATATTGAAAAGAAAGCTATTTTAAGAAAAAGTTCTTAATGTTACCCTATTTTTATATTTTAGTATTTTTCACACGTTTTTGCATCACCCAAAATTATAACCGTTTCCAATGAACGGCCCACTCTAGCCTGTAATTAGCATCGCCGTGCTTTCCCCAACACCGCTACATCTAGCGCCACGTCTCACCGCTGTTTGATCACTCGCTGCCCACACCCACACGTGGGTTTTATTCAAAATACACTTTTTCTTACATTGCTACGAACCTTGAAACCTATTTCGATTTAGATATAGGTTGTAGGTTCGACTTCCATCCAGGATGAATGTATCGGAGACGAGTTGAAGATGAACGTTTGTTTTTGTTATTTGAAGAGAGTAGCAAACGGTACGGTAGCAAGTACGGAACGATAACAGTTATTGTAGCTTGTCAAAATGTGCATGCAGTGTTTACCTTTAAGTGCAATTAGTTTTTATGTATAGCATGTAATTATTGTATCAATCGTTGGTGGACCGAATAAATAAATAAATAAATAAGCGAGCAGGCAGCAGTCACAGGTGACCATTGCCGCCCATGGACATCTGTAACCGACACCTAACAGGGCTGATCCTATCAGAAGTCGGTCACAGATGCGTGGCCATTCTTAAGGACTAAGATAGTAAGGACTGAGTCTCTGGTATACACGTGGACTGGCATGTGTGTTTGTTATGTGAGGTAAAAAATACTATAACATAGTACATATCGCTGCATTTCATGAATACTAGCACAATCCAAAATCCAAATTTTTCACGGTAGCCATTTGAAAATTAAGCCAAATAAAACAATATTGTAGAAAATAACCAATCACAAAACGACATTTTTGCGGGCCACTATCCCCCCGGTTTTGATGTTATGAATGTGAGTCTTACCGAGTATGAAATAAGGAATATTTTGGATTTATTTGTGTTATAAACTGGTATTTTCAA
>DWGJ01003852.1:0-12617 GCA_018246895.1 Aspitha aspitha aspitha | reverse complement strand
TAGGCAGAAAGCAGCGAGTGCCAAATATCCCTGTCCTTACAAACCTGCCGTGCTTCATCTACATTCATCATTCTCTTTATTAAAGTTCTTTTAGGGAAAATATATTTAATAACACTTTCCAATATAAAGTATGCACCTATACCATATTGCGAAGTAGGTATCTACCCCAGTCACACTGTGAACATGTCAAAGCGAGAATATTGAATGTTGCATATTTCACGAGCGAATGAATGACATGTTTCATGGCGACCGGCGAAATGTCGTGCCGACGCGGCATGTCGGAACAGGGCGACGTGCGTTCAGAGTGATTATGTTTATGTTACATATCGATGACATCCGTTTATTTATATGTATAAAGCAGTTTTTAACCCTACTACGCCTAAAAATGAGGATCTGAAGAAATAATAACATTGGGCCAATTCCACATGACTTGAAGGCAATTAAAAGCTAATGAATCGATCCATTAAATCATTCGTGAGTGGACAGGAATCGCCAGTGCCGCCGAACTTTTCTACCTCACCAAAGACCGGAGGAAATGTGCTGAACTGACTGCCAACCTTCACTAGTTGGAGAGGCACTAGAAGAAGAAGAATCGATCCAAAACTAGGACAACCATTCGTGTGACGAGCACATTTCTTTGTTCTATCTCAAAAATATGTGTATAAGTAATATATAGGATGTATACGGGCATGTTTACCAGTTATCGGGTCAAAACGTACAGACTCTGCCTAGTTTGGAATCAGATGGCCGTGTGTGAGGATGATTAGCATTAAATATTACTTTGTCACAAAACGATCAGAGCGCACACATTCTTATTTCCACTCAGATAAAGCCTATATCCGTGCAAACGGTTATCAATAGTTGTTTACACGTCGACACACCGTCATTAGCCGCGGCCCGTGTATCCTACCTCACGCAAAGGCGCTCGTTAAACGACGAAATATTCAAATAGGTATCCACGATCCATCCGCGGCTATCTTCAGATAAAACGCCCCAATTCACATGCGTGAGCCGCGTGATGGATGAGTCCGGCGATCAGACCCTCGCCGCTCCCCCCCTGCGAATTTGCCTTCCGCACCCCCCCGCCGTCCGACCGCCCGGCCTAAGTCCTGTAGGTGATCCATTACACTGGCATTTTTGCGTAATCCCCGTTTATAAATATGAAATTGAAGGAAGACCTAGTGATGCTTAATCGACTGAGGTTCGGGGTCAGCGCGTCCCTCTGTACTGTGTAATTTATGGCGTTCGAAACACCGCCGAAAAATTACATCGAAAAACGTAAGGTATACTGAAGCGGGGATGTGGATACGTGTTTGGACATAAAATAAATATTGAATCGGATACAGTTGAAACAAAACGTGTGCGGCTTGCCAACAGGGGCAGAGACGGCGCGGTACGCAAATGGTAGTAATTGTAATGAATACATTGCAATGCCTAACACTGATTACAGAGGGTGTTCTGATTATAGATAATTATAGCCGGGGGGAGCCGGGGAGCTGATGAGCGATTTGGGTATTATTTGCGCTTTATTTGGGTATTTATTGCGCTTGAGTGACGACGCAGATATTATGCCCGGTTATAATATAGCGTCCCGAGGGCCCTCACCCTTCGGCTTTGTGGCGCTGTAGGTACGTTGATTTGGTAACATTCACAATTTGAATTTTTTAAATTGTTTACGCGTTTACAGCTATGAATATTTTATTCGATTGTTTGTGTTGTACACAGGTGAATTTCAAATCTAAAATTAATGAACAAAAATAATCTACAAATTTCAAAAAATGGAATTACATTGCCGTTTATGAAGTCATTTTTTGACATTGTTTTTATTATAGATACTCGTCGAAACCTGCATCATATCAGGTATTAGAATTACCAGTGTAGCAGTAATTAAATATAAGTATTCTTTACACGGTGTACAAATATCTGCACTTAACAATGCTTAACAAAGAAAGAAGAAAATGGTTTTAATATAATTTTCTTTGGAGGATTTGGTAACTATAAAGATATACATGTATCTATCGCCAAGTAAATGCAATTCGCGAATTCTCGCGGTCGACATAAGCGTGCCCACAACAGCAATTATCAAGAGTCTACGCTAAGAGCACGATACAGGTGATCACATTGCTGTGTGCACGATTATAACTCGGCCGCTCGTTATCTATCACTCCACATTTTAATATTTCGAATTACTAAACATCGAACTAAATAAAATGGATATACATAAGTTACCATTATTAATAGGGCTAGATAGTATAAGAAGAAAATAGTGTTTGATTAACTGCAATTGCAACTGCATTATGCAATTTGTGAATTACTGTTTCTATTATATTCTTTTTTTATTGTAGATACGTATCATACTTTTTCTATTCTGAATTATTCATAACAAATTCTAATTGGCAATACCTACCTATTATCATTCGGTGTGTTTGGATCAAAAATTACAGATACAAACTTATCTATGTACAGACTGATTAATATACAGAGATGATTTCCGCGTGGTCACGTAATACAACCTGGGGCGTTCCACGTTCATTAGCCGCGGAGGGAGGCTTAGTGCGCCGATGTGGCGATAAGCGGTTGTTACCTTTATTTGGGGTTACCACTTCTTCCCAATTTTAATGCCAATTACCCTATACAACATTCGGGCCGAAAGGATTCTCCTTATTACTGTCGGATATTGTTATCGGTCCGTTCGAGCGTGAACTAGCCGCCCACATTGTGCTGATTACGTAGGAATAATGACGTCACGGCCGCAGGGAACCGTGTACTTGGCTACCCACACAATGGTTTTCTGTAATTGATATGTGCTTCCAATTAATATTGTTGGATGTTTATTTATTACAGTAGATGGCGTTACTGTGTAGCTGTTTTGAACGCGCCAATTTACGTATGGTTTTACAGACTGTATGTACATACTTACTCATTGAAATTTAAAAAAAATCTATATAATATGCTTATTTTATTGTAGACAGTTTAACATACCTTTCATATCAATCAGGAAGACATTTCACGATTCTAGATTTATCGGTTTCGGTTGTGCGTTGATCTCTGGTTCAGTCAGAAATTCAACCACTTTCTAGTCTCATATACTCGTATTTAACGATTTATTCACTTACTAAACAATATAAGAGTGGCTTTAGAAGAAACGAAGGTATAAATATACTATTAATTTATATTCTTACTAAGTAAAATGTTAGTCGCTTTTCAATATAAGCCGGTGTACACACAAATTCGAACGGCACGTAACGTAATGTATGATACATCGCAACATAATCTGACGCTCGTGATCGATCACCGCGGATCCCACTAATACTAACATCCATCGCACTCTTGTTTTTTTAACGAACAAGTGCGTATTTCTCACGAGTGCGTTATAAAACGGTTTGTGCGAGATTAATTGCATTATTCCGTGTTATATATGAATTAATGGCCACTATCAAAGGGACCCCACCCCTGTAATTAAAGAATCGCGTTTATTATGATAGGTGAGTGAGAGCCGTAAATTAATGACTCGTTTACGGCTTGCGTTCGGAACAAAATCGGTCCAATACCATAGTTGATGTATATATAAGGTAAGATGGTGAACAATAGACGCACGTCAGGTTTGTGAGGATGGAGATTGCTGCCTACCATGTCTGAGACCTGGTGTCATGGGATAGATTGCATGAAAAATATTGAATAATATTAAAAATGAATTGAATAATAGGTACCTATGCATGTACAATATTATGTAGGTATACTAGCGTTTCGTTATATTCAATTGTCGAGTCCAGTATGATCATGGCCAGCAGAAGGGTGCACCCGTCTGTCATGAAATTAATATTTTTAAACTTTGATTGATAACTATTATTAACTAGGATTCATTTTTTTGACATAGGTGTCATAAATATCTAATTTTTTAACATAATAGTGGAAAGCATGCACCGCTCTTAGAATAATTTTGGGGGGTGCCCATAAGTATTATCGTACCGATTAATGTTTAGTCTAGTAACTTTATTTCTAGTAGAGGGACATAAAACCTGTTATTTATTTGATACATAATATAGCTGTGACATATGGGGCGGTTTCTCATTTCTCGTTGGAATCCTGACTACTGGCTTTACGTAATCATAATCATGAGTTGTTTCATACAAATTCTTCCTTTAATCAACAGCAATATGCGCTACTGCGTTTGGAAAGAGAAAATTATAAATCTAAAGATTAAACATGCTTATTTATATCAGATTGTTGTTTTCTTGAAAGAGCAATCTGTTACAGCTTTATATTCTGTGCAACATTGTTTTCGCACTAGTTGTATTCCCCGGAGTCCAGGCTGGCCGGAGGGCGAGGCATTTCACGAGCGGCTGCCCGCCTGACCTTTGCGGCCCCGGGGACCGAGCGAAATGCCATCACGTTTTCATTTTTTTCTACCGCCCGCTCACTCGACGACACTCGATTAATTTTTCACGGTACGCTTGTCAAAATGTGATTTAATAACGCACGCAAGGGTTGACCGGGAGCTTTGACGTGCGATGCGTGCACCGTTCGCGCGTTTGACGGGCGGACCATGGCGAATCCGTTTAGTCCATTGTGGCTGCGGCCGAGCATTTGCCACGAACTTTACTCGATTTGTAAATCATTGCGCGAGTGGCGGACACCGACGGTCCTCGCGGCTTAATGGTAATCAAATGGTAAACGAATACAGATGTTAACTGTTCCATTTATATTTAGGCATGCTATAGATATTGTTTATAGAAAGATTAATAATAATAATAAATATTTATTGCCATTTTACAAAACAATAATTAATACAATAAATAGCACGTCGTGGGCCATAGGGGGCAACTCAGCCGATGCTAACTCGGGTTTGGTAACCCGAGTAGCGCTGATTTTCAGTTGCCCCCTTCATCCCTATGGTGTTATGCGGCGGGATTTTATTTGGTATATGCCTTAACTTTTTAAAGTGCCCTCGTTTAAGTGATCTTGTGTATCTGTTTCTGCCTCTGTATTTGATGGTATACAATAAAGAATATTTGTATTGTATTGTGCCCTCAGTTTGCGCGTGGCGATGAAAAAGTTACGTACCTTTGCTATAACCCACATTAATCATAGTCGCCACGGCGCCTGCACAGATTATACCAATAATCGTGCTCCAGAATTCCCGACGATTCTCAGTGCACACGGCCATTATGTCTCCCTTTTTAATGCCCATACGAACGAGCGAGACAGCCAGGTTCATGGCTTCTTGCGCTATTTCTCCATACTTGAGGATCTCCTGTGTTTCTCCGTTAATCTGCAAGATTCGAAGTAACACAATGATATCAGTTACTCTTATTAGAAGGTTTGGTTACTGTTATTTCATTTGCATTTCTATGGTTCCTTTGCTTTCCTTTAAAAAGCTTTTTTAAACAGAAAAAACGCTCAATAAGCATTTATATTGAGACAAAAGGATGACATTTATTACATATTTTTAATTAGTATATTCATTAGGTTGCAATTATCTTTTCGCGTTGGGATATAATAGCAACAAATTAGCGATAGGCACTAATTGCACTCTGCATAATCACTTAAAATAGAGTAGGTACCTACACAGCACAAACAGTACCTAATAGTCTATTAGACTGGCTAAAATACGACCTTCAATTTCGTAGAGGATTGCACTCTGTAGAATACATTACAGACAGACAAAAGGTTTTCGAAAATTGTGCCGTTTTTAAGATTCGATTGTAAAAATCGATAACAACCATAACATCTCTTTTTTTTTTAAACATTCAATTTAAATATTTGATCTTATTACAACAGAATAGAATTACAACGAAAGAGGTTTTTTACCTTAAATATTCATATTATATTAACATAATAAATTTGAATTGGAATTTGTACTTGTACTTATACCAAAATTAACGGTAAAGACAGCGTTAGGAGAAAATCTACACATAACAATTCTTTATAATATTTCCGTACGATAAAGTATTTGCTCTTCTCATTCTGACTTTGGTGATATGGAATTTATATGTATCATATTTTCATTCTTACAGGAGACCAATGTTTGTCGACGATGTTGGACAGCGTATGTCTTTAATAATAACTTCCTAAAGAAAGAGTGTCAGAGTAGAGTAGAGTAGAGATAGAGAGCGAGAGAAGAGTACTCACCACGACCGAGTCCTTGTATTCCAACAATTTGGACAGAATAAAATCGCCAAAATTCAAATTAGCCGGCACTGTTATGTCAGTGCTACCATACAAGTAGAGTGGATTCTTAAACATCTTCACTAGACAAAAATTTAAAATCACACAATAGGATATTATTACTTAATGTTGATTTATATGATGTTGTATTAAATGATTTGATGTTAAGTTGCTCTAGTTTAAGAAATGCGGTTAAGGGAATGAAATAGCGAAATATTTCACAGCGTTTCTTGATGTTTTAAAGTTTGAATCTTGCACGCGCGTATTTTGTTTGCGCTTCGATGGTGTAGTGATATTAATTGTGAGGTAATATATTGCTTCACTCGAAAAATTATTACTCAGATAGCTTGGTTTGTTTGTCTTATCTAACAACGCGTGAGTGCTATTTATTACACATACTCGTATACACAGAACGTTAGTGTGCATTTTACTGATAAGCTACCTTTGGAATCTCGGTTACTTCAGTTTAATTTGTTTATTTATGAAATTTTTTAGATGGTGGATAATAAATACTGTCAATAAATAGAAATATTTTTTTAGTAACCCTAAAACTGGATTTTCAGTATTCCGGCAGACGTATGGACATATCTATACTAATATTATAAAGAGGAAACCTTTGTATGTTTGTAATAATTTCACCCAACAACTACTGGACCGATTTCAAAAATTATTTTACCATTAGAAAGCTGCATCTTCACTGAGTGACATAAGCTGTATTACATTTTCAAAAAAAATAGGAATCCCTAAAAAAATGCAATAATGTAATCCAAGGTGTGAAATAATTTATATGGCAAGATAATTTACGGAGTCGGCTAGTGTTATATAAAGGAATGTTATGTTTATAATGAAACGGTGTCATTAGACAATATTTAATTTTTATTTTCTTTGTACCAATCTTTTTTATATTCAAAACATTTTGTTATCACAAATGTCATTCCAAGGTCTTAAATTTAATCAACAACTTACATCCAAAGAATTATAGCGTACTTTCATAACTATTTTAATGTACCTACGTATATAAATAAAGTAGTTCAATAAAATTTGTTGCCTTTTAGAATAAATTATATTATTCTTGCAAGGTTGATTGCAGGTTTGTAAGCACGCCCACCAATTTATGGAATAATTTATGTACGACGTTAGATTAGGACGGGCATGATATGATAAATGTTATTTACTTAATTAAATACTATCAAATATAATATGCAGATATAGTATCACTATTTTCGCAATATCGCGTTCATTTATTATTCTCGTTAGCAATTATAACTGATGCGTCACGATGACAGCGCACGATTTGCCCATTCGTATTCCTATAATTCTGCCAATTGTATACTTGGTATATTATAAAGTATGTATTATATGTATTATAAAGAATTCACCCACTTGAAATATATAATTTACTAGTGGACCTAACCACGCGTTGCCGTGGTGATATAATGTTAAATGTTAAACCATATAACATGTCAAATATGTCAAAATCCTGTACCATGATGTCCGACTAAGTGTTGTTCTATAAGAAAACATTGATTTTGCTGTAATAAATGAGATTATCAATTGCGATAAAAAATATCCTATCTTTTAAATTGGACCAAACAATAGATGTCCACAAAATTTCATTAAAATCGGTTCAGTGGTTTCCGAGATTAGCGCAAACGAACATCGTGACACGGGATTTTTTTATATACAAGAAATATGATTATTGTATTCTTAAACCACTTTGAAAAATAAATTCTTAAACCACTTTTTGTGCTATTATGTACGCGTCGCAAGTAACAATTTAGAGTTTTATGTCACAGCATATTTACTGTACACCAGTACACCAGTACTATGAAAAACTGAGTATTTGTAATTTAATTTATAAGTAATCACAAATACGGCACGCATTGACATTCATTTGTCAGTGCAGCCTGATTAGAGATGTAATAAAGTAATCGGTAGCAAAATATCCGATTTTTATAATAAATCGATTCAAAATTATCCATTTTTTTTTTTTTTTCTTTTTATCGTTTACATTATGTTTTAACACATTTAAACGATTTTTATTAAAGACAATGTACGGTAACTGCAAAATTTTTTCTCCTTAACCTTATTTGCACCTAACACGGTTGCGGTTGAATTGACGGTTAGAAATCACGTAAGGAAAAAGCGTTATGCTACTCTGTTTCTCTAGTATTTTGGCCGCTTGTAAACTTTAACCTGAACCCTGTTTAAATGTCGTTAAATTAGTGTTAAGAATTTATATTCTGACAGGAGTCTTACGACCGCACACATTACTTTGCTAGAGTTCCGATCACTCATGATTTAAGACCATATTGTACCATGCTGGCCAATTGCAAATTGGCTTCTTAGAATCGAAATCAATCGAAAGGCATAATATAGCGCGCCGTGAAATGGAAATTGAAATAAGTGCGCCGGTTACGTGATAATGTTTATAGCGAACGGGCAAATAAAACAACAGTAGTAGATAATAGTGTTATATTGCGGGTAAATCGCATCACGCTAAGTAGCTGTATGTGTCCTTTTCTCCCTCGGTGCGTTCCAGATACTCCTTCTCTATCAGTATGTCGATGCATTTCTGGAAAATATACATCAATATAATAATAACAACGGGGACAATTCCAAACGCGGCTACCTTATTCCAAACTAGACTCCTAACAATTCCGATCTACATCACAAATTATAGCCCTTTTATGATGCCGAAGACTAATAACTGTATATTAGAAAAAAAATCATTCAGTAGTTTTTGCGTGAAAGCCGGATAACGGACAGACAGACAAAAATTTCAAAACGATTTATATTGGCTTGTGTTACGTTTTAGACGACTCCCAGGGGTTTTTTTTAGTTTTTATTCTATGTACAGAATTGAATTGTTCTATAGTAATATAATAGTCATTGAGAATAGCAATGATATATACTCATATGTATGTTCTAATTAAACACTATAAATATATTCTTCGCGTGATGTTATATTGTAATGGTTCAAAACATTATAACCGTTACAGCAAAGAAGTTTCACTGTGTGCGGGGTTCGATTCCGCGCGAGGGTACCTTGATAACGGGCACGCGCGGTTTGAACCGACTCGACAGCTGGTTCAACACCTCGACCACTAGGTGCTGATGCTTTAGGGTCTTTCGGGTCTTCATTATCCTCACGATCGCCGCCTGCAATACATTTGGACAGCGTTCATGAGATTACACTAAAATTATACCCCAACAGATATGGCAATTAGATTTTCCCTCTCAGTCGCTCGCACTTAACTTGCATGAAATTCCATTTGGCGGCAAAAAAACTTATCAGAAGCACCCGTGTTCAAAGCAGTTTAGAACATCAATACATCAACATTTGACTGAATTAATGTAAGTAGAAGACAGTAAAGTCAGTGGTGTCGAATGTTGAAATACATCTTAGATAACAACATTATAGGATACAACATTTTTTAATTTACGACTAAAGAAATCCTGGAAACGAGTGTCACATCACATGCAACTAACAATATGTCAAATTCAAATTCTTTATTTGTAAATGTAGGTGTTACAGGTCTTAACGTTAAGTTAGTGCGCTACAATCGGCCCGTAAGGACTTAATCGCAAATATTTAATCGCACAAAAAGTATATAAAAATAGGGATATATAAGAAATATATAAATATGAAAGTAAAAAGCGAATAAGTAACTGGGGACAATTCAATTAATTATTTAGAGCAATTAATTATTAATGCCTGTAGGCAATAGCCGGATGAACATTTTTTTTATAGTTCAACCTAACAAATAAGCAGACAGGCTACACCGTCGCCTATGGACATGCATCATCCGAGGACCACCAAGGGTTAATGGCTTCGGAGATCCGTTCTCGGGCCTTTCCTGAAGAGCCCCATGTGGAATAGAGAAAGAGATATGTGTACCTGTATGAGCATCTTCCTGTCCTCCTCGATGTGCTTGTGTGTGGCCTCCTGTTCCACCTTCAGCTCAGTCTTCAACGGTATGTTGATGTTCACTCTGAGTTTTTTACTGCAGTGATGATAACAGATAAAATTAATGCTTCGAACGCAAACAATTTTATATTCATCATATTTATTTATTATGTGATCATCCCACTTATGGATTGACTCGAATAGATCACAATAGGAGATAAGATAAATCTATTAGACACAACATTTCTTTCCTTCGGTTTTATTGTTAAATTTTTCAGGTTTACCAACTAAAGCATGGAATAAAAAAAATTTGAAAACCAGACAAACTGGCCGGTGAATATAAGAAAACAAAGAAACATAATGAAAATATTAACAAAAAAAACTGAAAATTAACAAATAAAAAACAGTTGATAACATGTTATAATCTACAAATGTTTGTTTGTTACCTTATTTTAGTTTTTAAGTGTTGGTACATTTTTTTATTTTTGTATGTTGTGTTTTTGCTGTGAATACACACATACATACATACATATCGTCACGCCAGGTCCCTTGCGGGGTAGGCAGAAAGCAGTGAGCGCCAAATATCCCTGTCTTTACAAACCTACCGTGCTTCATCTACATTCATCATTCTCTTCATTGCTGTGAATAAAATGTTATTATTATTATAAAATGATGCTCACTTTTTATATCCTAGATAGAGATCTACGACAGACGACTCGGACAATTCTGATTCATCGTCCTGGCAGACCAGCAGCTTCGCTTTCAACAATATTTGTAGAACCTGGAAACAACATATCACATCTATATACATGAAACGGGAAGGTGTCTGTCCGACTGACTGACTGATCAGCGCACAGCCACAACTCCATCGCGGCCTAGGCAGATTATAGTCAAACGGCAGTTAGACGGTATTAACATAAACGGCGGTTTGAAACCAAAGGGCGTTTGAATGTGGCATAAAACTACTGTCTACACTGTTCCAAACCGCCCTTTAATACCGTGTAGCATAGTTTTTAGTCATATATATGACATCTAGTCAGCTCAACTGAACTGTAAGGCAGGGCATATTGAGTACAGGTGACATAAATATGGTGACCCGCTCTATATAATAATAATAAATAAATAAATAACTGGGGACTATTCCACGCACGACTGTCTGATCCCAAATTAGACAATTAATGCCTGTGTTATGGTGACCGGACAGCCGATAAACATATATACATACAATACAGTACTTATATAGATATTTTTATTACGCCCAGACACAGAACAAACGAATGAGCTCCACACACAAATGTTTGTCCCGGGAGGGAATCGAGGCCACGAGCTCCGGTTTTGCGGTCAGGGTCTCTAGCCACTCGACCACGAGGCTAGTCAAACAGAAGTATATGCAATGAAGACAGGATCACCTGTACAAGAAAGTCCCCCTTGATGCCCGTGTGTTGCTCCAGCTGGCGCACCGTCCACGAGGTGTTCTCGTTGTACTGCAACAGTACCGCCATCTGGAATGTGCTCGCTTGCAGGGTGTATCTGGGGGTAGACGGAGAAAAGCGATAAATGAGAGAGACAGTGCCGGTTTATCAGAATAAAGTGTGTACAAGTTATACAACCTATTACAATGTCAGTCCCAAGTACTAGTAATCAAGTCAAATATCTTAATATGTACAGGCTTGATGTGCTTCTTAGATGTCTAGGACGTCAAGGTCTAGGGAGAGGAAACCCTCCTCTGACCCCGTCCTAAGGTACAACAGTGCTTTGGGTGAGACACCAGGTAAAGGAGTCTTCCTCTACTCCGTTGCAGGACTTTAGGAACCTCCTTACCAAACACACAGCTGTCCTTCATTGCTTGCACAACAATCATTTATCCTTGCTCGGAAAGGTGGCAATTGTTTTTTAAGTTAGGAAAAATAAATGGATAAATAAAATATATATGTCAAGTAGGGTCAGGCGATGATAGCCTAGTGGTGGTTCAGCCTTCCACTCGATGGGTCTGGGTTCGATCTTGGCACGCACCTCTGATTGTTACGTTCGTTTTATAACTAAAATTTAAATAACACTCGCTGTAACGGTGAAGCAGCGCGAGGAAACCTGCACATCTTAGAGATGTTATAAGTACATGATATTTTCTAAGGTGTATGAATTGTACCAATCCGCACTTGGCCCGAGTGGTAGACTACGGCCTAAATCCCTCACTGTGAGAGGAGACCCGGTCCTGCAGTGGATTAATAAAAACCGGCCAAGTGCGAGTCGGACCCGCGCACGAAGGTTTCCTTACTATCATAATATGTAAAGATCATAATATAAGGTAATATACAAGTAAATATTCTATGAAAATTTGAAGCGTCTACCTGTTACCATTTTTAATATTGAGCAAAAAACACGTTTATTGTATGGGGACCCAACGTAATATATATATATATTTTTAATTTTTAGTATTTGTTGTTATAGGGGCAACGGAAACGCATCATTTGTGAAAATTTCAGCTTTCTAGCTATCACGGTTTATGAGATACAGCCTGGAGACAGACAGACAGACGGAC
>DWGJ01003851.1:0-12618 GCA_018246895.1 Aspitha aspitha aspitha | reverse complement strand
GGTTGGCTGGTAGAAAATGCTTTTTAGCATTAAGCCCGCCTTTTGTACCACAAATTTTGTTTTGGTTTCAATAAAGAATAAATAAATAAACCGCGTGTCAATAGCTACAGTTAATATCAATAGTCGCGTAGGAGCGAATAAAAATCGATTTTGAAAGCAAAAACAACGCATTGAGAAAATAATTGATTCAAACAAAATATAGTATACAAAGTAGTCTATAATATAAAGGCGTGTCGCTATTGCATCACGATAGACGCGTTACGAAGTAACGTTTCATTCAACGCACGCTTAGAACATCCGAACGTATGGCGGGCCGTTATTTAAATGGCCGGAGACCTTAAGAGCGATCAGACTCGGAGGAAAACTGGTTCGCGAGGGAAATTCGCGCGCTATCGCATTAGCGAGATCGCCGTGCCTGGTACACGACGGATAGACGATGCTCGTTTAATACCACAACAAACACAATGGGTGTATACGCGTGGTGAGCGGCTCTCCGCTGGTGCGGGGCGGCGAGTGCAATTTTCGCGCGCGCATGACCCCGGCCGATCGCCGCGGAGGACGCGGGAACTCCAGCCTCTAAAAGGCTCGAGCGAAACGAGTGGCCCGAGACCGCTGGTAATGCTAAAATGCATTTCTGCGCACTCGAGCGGTGAGCTTTGACTCTCGAGAAACGTTGATCGAGATTAGCGGCGGCGAGGGATAGCGCGCCGAGCGCCGCCGCGGCTGGGGCCAGTTCGCGGTGCGCGCTCGCCGGCGGTTAGAAATGGGCGCGCCGCGAGCGCTAACGAACAACGATTCCCACTCTAATTTGCGGACATGGCGAGCGATCGATCTCATTGGATTTTTGAAAAAGGAACCCGAAGGCACCTTATGAGCGGAGGCACAAATTGAGCAATTTCGTGCTCGCCCGCTCGCGCTCACGTATCGCCCTCGGGCCATCTCTGTCCGCTTCTAATTTCGCGTCTCGTGTACGAATGGAGGATATTGAAAATTAGCTGGACGTCGATATTCAGTCATAAGCGGCGGTGGTTACGGCGAGATGCCGGAAAAATAAATGACCGCCGCGAATCAATACCCACTTTAAGCCACTACAGAAGTAGGCCTGTTAAATGACTAATCTCGTATACCTATTACCTACCTAGTAGATACACGTAATCAACGAAACTACCAGACGCAAGAACATTATCTGTTTACAAAGATAAACCATTAAATAATTGCAATAAAAAAAGCAATTGGCATCAATATTCAACAGCTAGCAAATAATGTCCTGTTGGGAATTATTAATAAGCATTCATACCAAGAACGCGGTAATAAACTCAATAATGAACCGGATCGCGCGGCGCCGAGCTGTATGAAAGTGCCACCATTATTATGTCTAATTATGATAAGTGTTGCTCTTATTAGAAAATAATTTATGGGAAAATCGGTCCCGAGCGCGGGCAACCCTGATTCTCTTCCGTGCATCGCTTGCCTAAACAGGCATTCCAACGCGCCCGGTCACCATGGCAACCGCCGCACGTCCAACCCGTCCACGTCCAGTACTCTTGCCGCTGCACACAACCAGCGACCGTATTTCCTTCTTACTAAAGCACATTATCCCATCTACGTGCAAATGAAGTTATAACGTTCCGTTACAATACGCTACAATCGTCAATACGCAATCATAACAATGAAACTGCGACCTTAATGTCCAC
Source organism: Aspitha aspitha aspitha (assembly GCA_018246895.1). NCBI lineage: Eukaryota > Metazoa > Arthropoda > Insecta > Lepidoptera > Hesperiidae > Aspitha > Aspitha aspitha. Next base: position 10,924 of record DWGJ01003851.1, on the reverse strand, counting down.
AAGTAAAGTGCCATTTCGAACGTGCAAATGACTTAAGAATAGCGACATAAGGAATTGTTTTATCTCTTTCGCACGTCGTAAAGACGCGATCGCGCTCACTCGCTCCGCAGCCAATCCTTTCCCTCTGAGGACGGAATCGATTGCCTTGCGACGTCCCTCTCTATCGGAGTTTTTGTCGGCGCTCCGTTGCCGCGATCCACGGTAATCCGTCTTCGGCGGCATTCATTCGAGACGTTAGATAAAAATCGGAATTGTAACGAAGCCCCGAATAAATTGACTCCGCTTCTTCCGATTCCATTTCTGATTTTAGTACTTTATTATTTTTTATCTGACGGCTTATTTTTCTCGGAAAACATTTTAAAAACGAACGTTCCGAGCCGAGTTTCCCTGGTGCGACGCGTTACCTGATCGAAACGGCCGTCGAGCGAGCAACAGTCGGTAATTTGATTTAGTGTAATGGAAACGGGCAATGAAGCTGACGTATTATAATAAGACAAAGACGGGTATACGTCAAACGCACGCGCGGAAGTGAGACGGACGGCGCGGTCACACGCGACGACGTAACGCTGCAAGTGCACAACGCCGTTATCGTAATTGTATCTCTGTGCTATGTGTCATAAAGCCTAATATAAATCGGCCAATATGCCAAAGTAGTTTTATTGTTACGAACGAGCCGCTAGATGGAGCTGCCATATCGATGTCGTATATATTTGACAAGTGAAAGAATGGCTGTTTGATTGAAATGTTCCCGCTGCAGAGATTCCGATGCCTCTATAAATAAGTTCGCAATGACATGATAGCCTAGTATGTAACGGTGATTACAACTAATAGTAAAAAACCTGTTTGTTTGTTTTGAGGACGTTGACGATCAACAAAAAGGGGCATCGTGCTAAGTTTTCCAGGTTTGATTTAAACATTCCAATTTCATCGTTTAAAAATAAAAGCTCTTTAAAAATGACGTTACAACTTTTTTGTAAATAACCCAACACTGTAAAAAATAGTTCGGCTGTTTGGCTGCAAAAGTTTTAACGTCACAATTGTGAACAATTTGATAATTAAATATCTGGAGCCTAGAAATTTCATGTGAAAACTCAAATAACACCGATATCAGTCAAAATAGTTTTTACCGCGCAGTTGAGTGTTGGCGTCAAGTGTTTGTATGGCAACACTCGAGCCCGTAGAACGTTTATCTTGCAAATCCGTTCTTGAAAAACAATTTTAGATAAGCTACTCGTAAACAGTCATAGTCTTAGTGTGCTGTGTGGGCAGTTTATAAGAATTAAAGATTTTAGATCGCAGTGGAGATAAGAAATCGAAAATTTTAACGGTATCTTTATCTTACTATTGAGTGTTGCGATCCATAGACAATTTTATATCAGCTGTCACTGGCCACCGATGGTGCTGGGGATTATTTTCTTTTCGTTTTTTGTTTCTCTTTTTTCGATTCTCACCCTGATAATATTATGGTTTAAGAATTTATTTCTCAAAAGAATATATTACAATATTCACTTACAGCTACATAATATAACCAATATATATAAATATTTGCTTATTAAATATGAATTATCTCCTTGTATACCTACATATAAATAGAAATTGAAGCGTCTGTCTGTGTCTGTGTCCCGTCTTTATAGTTATTTACGCGATATTATTATAAAACTCAACACAATCGACTCCTCAATGACACGCGTCATTTGAATTTCGTGTCACTGTTCATTTGTTGGCTGAATGTCAGCGGGACATCGTTGAATCTATGGCGATGACGTCACAAGCTTAGTTGTCAAATGGCTTATTCGATTTATAAATATTTACGTGGCATTCTAAATAGTTATGAGTGATTTGTTTATCTGATCACTTGGTTGCACTTCCTTTGATCCGCGGTTACAGAATCCAATTAATAAAGCGGTCATGGGTTCGATTCCCGGCAAGACACAGATTTAAGGGACAGATGCGCGCATTTGTTTATTCTGTGTCTAAGTAAACCAAAAAATGCCCTTACACAAGTGTTGCCTATGGTGTATTTATATGGGCTTGTTAATTTTAAGTTCTCTAAGGACAGGTGTCAGTAGCTTTTTTGTACATACCTACATTTTCAATATACGTAAGCAACCGTTCAACATACTCATCCATCAAAAATATGTTCAACATGAATTACAATAAGTAGCCCACAGTAATACTTAATCATGTCCATATGTGGGACAGTTCCACACGTGGCTATCTGATTATAAATTAGGCAATTCAATACCTATGCTATAGTAACCGGACAGCTGATAAACATACACACACCTGTATCTAAGTAATATATACATACACTCGAGCCTATTTCCCACAGAGATAGTCTATATAAAATAGGCCTTATAATATACATGTTTAAAAGGTATGTAATTTGTAAGCCTTCAAAGGGCCATAAGTTCAATGAACACCCTTACTGATACGTTAATTCATAACTTTATGAACGCTCAGTACCTACTATTGCTGTTATTGTAAAAAAAACAGATAAGTTATACTAAACTTAAATGTCAAATAAAACAGATAATAAATAGCATGGTACGATGTTTTTAAAACGAAAAGATCTCGCGCTAAATTTATTGTGCGAATTATTATTATATTGTGCGATTTAAAGTATCGAAGCGAATAATTTGGAAGTGAATGTTTTATAACTGGGTTTTATAACTTGTCCGCGCGAATACCGGTGGAATGGTTTACAGTTCGATTCCGGGCCGCGCAGACGTGTCATTGATTAATTCACATACCAACATATATATTATGATGAGAGCTTGTGTGTAATACAACATGTCTGTGTGAGTTATAGGTATTGTACAAATTACAATTACTATTAATTCCCATATTTTTTCAAAGCTATTCGTCCATTGGTCCAGGTCTGCTCTCCTAGTGAGAGGGCTTTATCCTACCTTTATCCTACCGCGCTGGTTAAGTGTGGATTGGTAGATTTCACACTACTAAGAAATATTATAATATTTTATAACACATTTTAGATGAGCTGATTTCCTCAGGATGGTATCATTTACCGTTAGATATAGAGAGTGATATTTAAATAATTAAGTTGTACCTAAGTCAGAGACGCGTGCCAGGATTTGAACCCAGGCCCCCCCGAATCGGAGACCGAATTTCAAATCACTAGACTATCACTGCTTGCGTGTAATCTCATGGTGTTAGTGGTAGGTACTTACAGGCATTAAATTGCCGAATTTGGGATCAGATAGCCGCGTGTGGAATTGTTACCAGTTACTACAGTTATAATTAATAAAAAAATGAATGTAGATGAAGCACGGTAGGTTTGTATGGACCGAGATATTTGGCACTCGCTGCTTTCTGCCTACCCCGTTAGGGACCTGGCGTGACGATATGTCGCACCTCTAAAACATAACTGGCACTACACGAAATTGTTTTGTTTCACAGTATGGTCATTTTTAAGTCTTTTTAAATATTGTATGGGGGTAAAACTTTGCGATTGGTTTAAGATAACAGTCTACCTAAAGTTGTTTCAGTATCCATTAACATATGTAGAATAAAATTAATCAATATTTGATAAATGCAGAGGCATTGAAATTGTTTTTGTACAGTGCCACTTATGTCTTAAAGGTGCGATGTATGTATTTATAGTTATGATGGTAAAGTTGAAATAGTAATAATGTGACGCAGCCGGATATTTACCTGGGTACTCACCCGGGCTGCCCAGGAACACGGAGGAGTAGACCCGCCGCGCCACGTCCGGGGGGGAGGACCACTCCCGCCGCGACGGACACCATTTCCCTGGAAACAATGTTTCATGTTAATCGTTGAACTATAAAACAACTCTCATCACACACAATACAGGCATAAAATATAGGTTATGTGCGTGTAAAAATTTGTTTTCATACATTGTTTTTAATCAATTAATTAATTTTTGCATGTTACGATTTTTTTCTTTCAAATTTTTTAAATTTTTTTTTTGTTTGTTTTTTTTCCTGTTTTTGTATTTTGTTGTTTGTCATGGAGTGGATGGCGGAAAATTAATTCTTTCTTACTTTCTTTCTCTTCCATTTGATACTTCGTTATGTATACAAACGAAAATTGCTATTGCTAATTATAACCTAAAATTATCGTAGAATCGAAATCTATACTTACAATAAATCTGTAGAGAGGTCAATTCTGTCCCTCTGTATAACCGTTATAGAAACAAAAACTACTCGACGGATTTTAACGAAACTTGGTACAATCACTTTTCATACTCCTGAGCTGGTTGTAGTATACTTTTCATCACGCTTCAATCAATAGGAGCAGAGCAGTGAAGGGAAATGTTAGGAAAACGAATCGTGTAGAATCGATATCGGTTATTATCGGATGTAATCGTCTGTGATCGGTCATAATCGACTTGCGTACCTGTTGCTGTTGTTCTAAAAGATGCTGAGAATTACTTTGACATAATTCATGGGGTTGTCACTAAACAATACTATGAAGCTATGCTATTAAGCATTTTAGTACAGGCACAATACAAATTTTAGTCGACTATAAAATGTTTTTTGTTTAAAATGATTTCGAATGGTCCACTTGTATACCAGAGGCGACCATCTTAGTCCTCAAGAGTAGCAACGCATCTGTGACCGACTTCTGACAGGGTAGCTACTAACTTACTAACTGCATCTACTAACACACACTAACTGGGCTAATATCACTAACATACCCTTTCCTGCGGTCCTGTTACTAAAGAATACTCACCAACTAATTCTTATTAACACTATGCTAACTGAATTCACACTAACAGTCAGTTATCAGCTCTGTTAGGAGTCGGTTGCAGATGTCCATGGGCGGCAGCGTTTGCGACTCTATTCCAATAAAATAATACAAGAATAGGACTATTTTAATATGACTTCTAATCTTATTTAGTTTAAGTTAACTACCTATTTATAAAAGTATCGGTTAATTTTGGTAACAGGATTACAAGAATGACATGGTAAAATTAAGTATGATGTTGATATGTGTCAGTATAGAATGCTTTTTCAGTGGAATGTTTGTCGAACACAATAAGTTATGCGTTGCAGCGACAAATTGTCGATATAAGCGGCGACCCTTCCAGCGCACTCGGATGAAAAGCCATTAGGACGTGTTCGAATGTCGCTGCGCGGTCCTCCGGGCGACACACGCGTCCCGGCCGATTCTTATTCCCGGGCAAAAAAACAGCTACATTAAGCTCTACCCGCCTATCTAATGGATTCGTCCAACTCTCACAGGACCTCGACGTCATTACGCGAAAAACATCAGCGCGCGCGGGAAAGAGGGAATAGCGAGGAAAACATAAAGAATACTCGATTCTGAGAAAAAAAACGCACACCTCATGGGAGCGGGAAGGTGTTGCCGCCCCTGGTTACTTTCGTACCCCAAAAATGAGGGGAGGCAATATCATACACCATTAGCAATTTCGCTACTTTTTTAACCGCGTCACAATTTTAAGCACCTCACTCGCCCAGTAGTAAGCGACGCGACTTTGACCCCGCGACCGCGACTAGTACAGCAAACGACCGGACGGACCGACGCTCAATATATTGATTATATTAATTATTCAATCAAACTACAGCCATACCATAGCCGCAGTATATCACTGGCCGGTGGTATTTTGAAGAGAACGCAACCGCCATAATTTTCTCGCGCGTTATTGTGTACCTTTTTGGAAATTCGTAATTCGAACAAAAGCGCGCGCGGCGCAATGGTGCATGCATGATTGATAGCGGAGCGATGACGTCGCGCGCGCCGAGCGAAACGAACATTCGATTTATGAAAATAAAAAGCCCTTGACCTCTGCACTGTCTTCGTGATTAAAGCTTTCGATCCGCCGTTGTCCCGGCACTTTCGTCGAGATAAGATTGGCAATTTGCGGCGTCGTCGCCCCCGAAATAACGCAGCGGAATTGCGTCGTTGAGAGAAGCGAAAATTGTCCCATAGCCGAGCTCGAAAAACAAGTTAACGCCATAAACAAATACTAAAAATCTTGTAACCGAAATAAGGCGGCACTCTAAATAAGAATTAAAGTAAAATTGCTGAGGTGTGACTCCCTCGACGCGAGGGGTATTAAGGCCGCTCCGCGCGACGATATTCATAAGGCGAAAAATTGTAATAACCTGGCGAATATCAGAATAGGGCGAGCGAGGTGGCAATGCTATGTTATTTATATGAGGGCGAGCCCCTCGGCGTATTTGTTGAGGAAATTGTCTAAATATGCCCGTTGTACTCGCGCGCCGCGCCGTGACGCGACACACCACTGTTCCGTTGAAAAGTTGCCACAAAGCGCTGTACATGCGTTCATAGTACGTGTGCACTATTAACTGGCAGTTATATCAACAAGCGATTCATTCATAACAACGTCCAACACATAATAATTGTCTAAGCCGCTAACGCTACGGTAAGCAATGAAATAAATCATCTAACCTCTTGCTAAATAGCTTAAGTTTTAATAAAGTCGATTTAATAGACTGAAGCGAGCATATCCCTACTACGTATCTAAATGCGGCCACATCAGAAGTGAAAATAAATAAATAAATAAGTAAGCTCATTTCGAAACGCCCGATACGGATCAAGCCGGCCATTAAGGCAGATGCAATAAAAGAATAGGAAACAATAGCAATGTTTCCGTTTAGAGCATAGTTATTATCGCGTTCATAATTCTTTTTCGTGTTTCCCGAATTTAACAACAATTGCCTCGAAAAACTGTTTTGATCCGAATCACTCGGAATGTAACAGGCACAGATCGTGTATAATAACAGTGATCGTGTGAATCGAGAATTAGATCTACGAAGAGGGGCATAATTTACGAGAACCGGCAATTATTTTTACTCAATAATCACTATTAATTATTGTTTTAACGATTCGCCTCGTTTCATTGTAATAGCATTTCGAGTTGATTTTCGAACGTGCTTGGAATGCTTTTTTTTCGCCGTCGAGTTGTATTGCGTTTTCGTTTTCGGCCAGTGCTCTGTTGGATTGCAATTTTTTGTAAATCATTAATTACAATAGGCTGTTAACGGGTAGGCGTTTGAGTTCATTGACTGTCTTGTACGTACCTAAATGTATTTTCTCTTCGTTTTTCTTAAATTACAAGTCTAAAAGAAACTTCTAGAAGGAATTATCGCGGAATCGATATGAATACAGCGTGGAACAGACATGAGACGGCAGCACCTGCCAGCCTCTACCTGTGCATGCACCGAATAAAGGAAGGACCGCGAAGATGTTCACTTCTCACGATAAATCACTCCGAGTTTTTCTCCGCAGAGACACCTCGTGTTTTATGTGCGCCTGGTACTACGCTGCGACTGTCGGACCCTCTTTGTTTTTTCTACCCCTGCTTTTTATTATTTTATTTTTATTTTTGTTCTCTCTCTCCTCGAAACATTAAAACTGGATTTTGTACCGATGTCCTAAAAACCGTTGCGAAGACATGAATTTTTTGTCCATACCAAAATATATTTTTATGTGGCCAGCATTTTCGGGGTTAACAGAAAACTTAAGTTTGTCGAATTTAAACATGTAATAATTCTAGAATGTTCGGTTCAAAGTCGCGTTATAAGTGACCCGTAAAGTATCCTAGAAACTGCAATCACTCAGAAAAGCGTGGTCATTGCCAAAAAAAGCGTTATCTAAGTGCAAACGAATCTACACATCCGCTACATAAATCGAGCCTGTATAAAGCAATTTGGTTAATGGCCCGCCCAGAGCACTGCTTGTAGCGAGTTCGATTTTCGATCCCCTATGGCGGCGGTAATTACCTAATGTTCGAAACTTATACGTAGGTACCTACCTACCTGTTTTTATGGAATTCCAATTTTGAAATATTTTCCTAAAGTTTCACGCTAACAGAACTCCAGTGGTTCTCAAGTTCAAATCAACTACGAAGTGCTGCATCGATTTCGAGATAGACATCGTCCATGTGTTAAAATATTAGCTAGAAGAAGACCGAAATTGTATGTTTTCAACTGTATTTCCCATGCAGTTGTCACGCTATGACACAGAGAAACGTAGTAATGATAATTAATGGCAGCTCACTACCAATTTTCGCCGACAGCGAGTGATAAAAAATGCATTTTTGAAACCTCTCGCGATGTAACTTGCCTAATTGCTCCCGCCCAAGCCAGAGCGGACCGCCCGCCCTGCAACGGTCCCCTAACGCGACGCAATAAAGAACATTATCCAACAGACTCGACACGTCTTTTACTGTCTTATCGAACACGATCTCCCATTAGGTAGACTTGCAATCGTCATAAGAAAACTTCCAGCTGTCAAAGGAAAACGAATCGTGTTTACAACAGTATAAAGTGGCGATCGCTTCGTACCGCGGGCAGGGTCGGTGGCTCGCTCGGGGGAGTATCCTAGGCACACGGTCCGTAGGTAAGGACGGGCAGATCGATAATGTGTACCTATTAGACGTGCAGTTAGCTCGTGTTTGTTTTTGGGCGCAGTCAAAAACGTGTTCGTACGGAGCGAATTTGACGGGGACTTGATCGCGCTTTGTTGGGTTTGCGCGATCGATTCGCCGCTTTCATTTGTTTACTTCGCACATTGCTAACGAACGTAATGAATTTTATTTCTATTAATAGGCTAGCATTTAGCTATAGCATTGACTATCTCGCCTGATGGCAAGCGATAATGTGACCTAAGGTGAAGCATGCTTACCTAGCAAATGCCTATTCATTCTGCCTTTTAAAAAGCCCTAAATTGTAACTCACGGTGATGTATGTATGAAGATAGTGACGAATGCAGAAGAAGCAGCTCAGTAATTGCTGTCCGCTCACCCGTCAGTGACCAGCCGTATTGCTATCACTAGAGTATTATAAAATTCACATTTCAAACATACTCATTACGTACGATGTATATAAAAAAAACAAAGGAGATACGCTTAAATAATCTTAAAGTTACATTTATAACACAACATGGAAAAATAAAAAGCAACTTCGGTATGTGCGTTAATTTGCAAGTTGCGTTTGGAGGCTTGAAGTAGGTAATTAATAACAGTTAGATATCAAACAGGATAAAGGTATGCTATAACACAACTACCGAACGTATATATCGACGGCACTAGCACACGAGTAGCTCAATAACAAAACCAACAACATAATTAATATCGATACACAAAAAAATGTGAGCCGGGTTCGTTGGCCCCCAACATGGCCGCCGTGGTCCAACTCCGGAAGGCTATCCATTACGGGTTGACAGCGCGCGTTTTTCAGCGCCGCGCGGTTTGACAGCCACTGTCTGGGGCGATTTGACAGCTGTCAAACCCGACCTTGACACTGTCAGCCTGACAGCGGTTATCGATCATCGTGAACTGGAGCGTGTTGCGTGGAGCTGAGATTGATAAGGCCGTTGACTATAAACAAACTTGTAAACAATGGCGGCCTAGAATTTTTAGACTGCACACCGGGAAGTCAGTTCAGGTGTTTGTTGTATAAATATTTATTGATGTAACCGAAGCCTTTTATGTATAACAGTTGAAGTAAATGGCGAATGTTCACATTCTTCCTGATGACGTAATTTTTTTGAGATCTATAGCGAGTGCGAATAAAACAGATAGATTTCTAAACGGTGTATAATTTTATTAAATGACCCAAAGTAACACCTAATGTATCTGGCCGTAAAAGCACAAAACCATCGAACAGAAAAAGAATGCCCGTGTTCGAACGTCAAACATTAACGACTGCCCCGAACTCCGATTGATTTCCCGCCACCAACTTTCCCGCGCCACTTTTTAGTTCACTTTTTCCATAGCAATTTCAGAGACTATGCAGCGAAAGGGCACTTGTCCGAATGAATATAAAACAAGAGGGAACGCGAAGGGTGTGTTTAGTAATGACGTTTTGATGGCCGGGCGGTGCCGGGCCACGGTAATGTGATTGACAATGATGTTACGAAACTCCGTCATTTATTGACATGGCTGAATGCAGGATGCCCTTGGCCTTTAACGCGGCCAGCTGTTGCGAGTACATCTATACCTATTTGTACAGTTCTTCTTATTATGTTGGCGGTAAACATTTTCATTGTAATTAAACGTGAATTTGAAATTTAGATTCGGCCGAGATACGCACGAGTATCCGAATATATCCGCGGCCGCCGGGCGGGTATAGGACCCGGATTACCGCGGTGCGTAATAAAAAGGCACAAAATATACCTACTTCGGTGCGGAATTGTGCCAGTCACGGGGCTCGCCGGCGGACGGTACACACGACGGTACCGTTCTCGCGGCACCCACTGGCGCCGTCGCCACTTAAATATACACTTTACGACAATAAATTGAAGGCTCGATATCGAACGGTTCACGCATTTACATCGGACGTTCTTTATTAGCGCGAGCGGCGCTCGAATAAACGCGGAATGTATAGAAAAATGTGATTATTCATGCCGACTTTGAGAAAAATATAAAAATTACAAGCGTCTGTGACAGGGGGTCGCGGGCCCCGTAATTACGGGTAAAAGGTTAGTTTCTACTTTCCAGGTCATCGGTCGCCGCTGATTGTGAGTGGAAAGGTGCATTGAAAGCTATCACGGGACTATGTAGGCCGCAGTCAAACGCCTATCCGAATTAGAAGTGCCCACGTTGAGAACATATCTAGATAATTCTGCTCACATAATGAAAGAAAATAATCTTCTTAAAAGCGTCATGGTTGTTACAAGATGTATGTCTGTATTTCCAATAACGAAAATATTTTGAAAATTGAATTGATTTAATAGGTATTCATAAAGTTCTTTATCCGAAAACCTTAAAATGTTTTACAGAAAAATGTACATATCCAGCTTATGTGGTTGTGGTTGTAAAATGGCTAGGTACCTTTTTTTTAACAAAATTATTAAATAATTAAATAATAAATAATTTCTGGGGACAATTCCACACACGGCTATCCGATCCCAAATTAGGCAATTTAATGCCTGTGTTATGGTGACC
>DWGJ01003850.1:0-12618 GCA_018246895.1 Aspitha aspitha aspitha | reverse complement strand
GCGTCCGCGCGTCCATTCGCCGCTCTCTTCCCACCACAGGTCGTCTCACTTGACCTGTGACGTCACATCCTAGACACAAACGTAACATAATAGTTATTCGCCAACAATATATATATGAATTGCAAGCGTTCAGCTTCCAATATCCGCCGCGGCCGCTTTGGGAACGTGACGGTGGCGCGGAACAAAAAGTGTTATTTCAGCAGAGTTTGTTTCTGACCAGCCCGCGATCCGCGCGGCCCATCAAAGGGCCTATCGCTGCCGACTGCGCTGTCACTACCATCGACGATGCGCTTCTCGAATCGAGACAAACTTAAGATCCAACAAAATCTTTTACTCATTCTTTTATCATTAATACCTACTGTTATTTTCTGAGTTTTGGTTTTTCCTTTTTTATTTCCTTTAATTTTTATTCATATCTGCTTTTGTATGTGTGCTGCTTAATGAATGCTAATAAAAACCTTTTCTTTGTCTCTTCTTTCAAAACACCAATTACTACTTATTAATTCTATGCATTATGAATACTTATTTATTGACATAAAACTTATGTTCATTTGAACGTTATTAGTAATTTCCAAAATAATATACAAAAAGGAAATTAATTTAGGTATACCAAATCACCTGACCATTAAAAAGTTGTATTCAATAACTCTAGGACCCAGAATTGTTAGTGATTATTATACCTGCCACATGTTGCTTGAAAGTTTGAGATCCGCTGTCTCGGTGACCTTGGCCCTAATATAAGCCGCGTATCCGCATTGCGAGACTGTTGTGATTTCGTATATATTTATGTATAAATGAAACTTCACTTCCTTTAAGCTATCTCCTGTGCATACAAAGTGTGTACGACTAATATTTAAATCACAGAAATTTGCTGTTTATATATATTTAAAAATAAATGTAGTCGAAGACAGAGAACACTCCTCTTTTCGCTTCGCTCTGCCATCGCCCGCGCCTTTATTCATTCATTCATTCATTTACTAAGAATAATTAATAATCAAGTGCCTCTGACAGCGGATCAAAATTTCCTGATTTTCTAATGCTAAGTGGTTATTAACTTAAAAATAACATTCAATTATTATCAACATAATTTAACATTTTTAAATACAATTCAATTCACCGTTCCGTTCTCTATCCCACATCCCAGTGTATTATATCGGTGTCCTGTAAAAAACTGTCTTGTTATTTCTACAAAGGGCCCTTCACACACAACGGATGGCACAGTCGAGTGAGTTTAAAAAGTGTGTGCATTAACTTTTAGACGCAAAACGCGCCGCTGCCCGCTAATGACTACGAATATCGACAATTTGCTACGTACGATTGAACAGTATCAATGCGATTTGTACCCCACGTACCGAGCTTTAACGGCTGCGTTGTAATACACGGCATAATAAACCGTATCCTATTGGCCATAGAGGACATTTTAGATGGACTCCGAAAACAATGTTTGCCAAAATGAAGACATAAGCGTCACATATCGAGGGCGAGCGCTATAAATTCTATCATTTATCATATAGACGTGTTTGTTATTGCAATAGCGGTTATTGTGGTAAACGTCGGCGTTACCATTATTAATAATGAACGCATGACATCTGCGTGATACGATTCCTTATTGTGCTGCATGATGCGTGCATGTATATAGTGCAGCTTCGACCGAAACGTGCGTGAAATATGGCGGCGTAAAAAACGCATAGTATTTTAACAATCAAATACATAAATTGTTGTTAAAATGTACGTATCTATAGCCGCCCAAAATGGTTATCAGTTAAAAACAGTTTGATTCATTTAGGTACCGACCCTACATACAGGTTAGATGTAGACGCAAAATCAAGAGGCAAACTTTATATTACAACTAATATCTTAAACATAAAATATCAAGATTCTAGTCAACTTTGCGTCAGCCATTTAAATAAATGGTTTGTGCTAGTGTGTGTATGTGATAGTATAGATATTACAATAAATAATGCACACCAAAAATGCATACAATTATTTTTATTACATAACGGACGCACATTAAGCACTTAGATAAACAGATTTGGCGTTAAAATTTCCCGCTAAAGCTACTAAATGCTTACAACAAATATGTACATATTTACATAGAGTTTACCGATTAATCATAGTCGACACAACAAATAGGTTTGTCAAACAAGCAGCTAATCCATGCCATTGGTACGATTGGGAGCGCACAGCTCGGCAGGCAACGTTGGCATCACTGTAATGTTGCGAAACATTCATTTAAACGGGGACCGGTCGGGTGTTTATCGTTATTATTAAGTTGTAACTCGAATTTGACTTCCGCACATTCATCACGCGATATAAAGCCGCCATTCGACCGCCGCGGACAGAGCGTGCCAAATCTATTCAACGGACTGCACTTTTTGTCGTATTCCGCTCTGTCCCACCGGGCCGTCCATGATGGTTTTATTGCGGGTGCATTTTAGAAATTATTGGCCTCTCATTCAACGGCGACGAAGTTATATGGGAGCCGTAAAACAATAAATAAGGCGATTGTTTGTTACGTCGCTCGCTCGGACCCCAAGTGAGCCGGCCGGTGGTGATGCGGTCGCGCAGCTCGTAAACCGATGATGGTACATTAAACGCCATTGAAACGTGCACGATGACGAGTGCTATTGAAGTAATAAAACGCTTAGTGCTCGTTCTGAGACAATACGGTTAGCGTGATGCGGCGGTCGGGAACAGTGGGGGGGCGTTGAAACAATTAGTGGCCGGCTATCACCGTGACGGCGGTTCTGCATCGGTTTATCTATTAGCACCGCAAACAGCGCGACCAATTGAGGAAATGTGGTCAGAACTCTCTTCGATTACTGGGACTTTGTTGAACAAAGGCTGAAATGTGGCCGGTTTACAATGTGACTATACAATGTGTTGCATTCACAAACATAGTACTTTGTATAACCTCGGTGACAATCGCTATGATATAACAAATTGCAATGTAAACTAAATCTAATACTCGTGACCCCCATTTATTGGGGTGACTGCAGTTTATATATACAAGTATATTTGCTGTATGTAAAAGGCTATAGTACCATGATCTAATAGTTTGGGATTCTGGGATTATGTCTGGAATTCCACCTTTGCCACGCACCTCGCAATATTTATTAGTGCTTAACTAGGACTTCTTGATCTAAAGGTCACTGTAAGTAATGCTTGAGAAATAAAATGCTAAAAATACCTAGGGTTATTTGGTAGAGGTCGATAGTACTGCTTACAAATAGTTAATTTTACATTATCCTTTACCTAATTGCGTAAGAATGCTACCACCGTTGAATAGGCAAGGATAAACAGTTTCGTTTTATGAAGTGAATTTTGCTAGGATATGTTTGATTAGTTTGGTATGTCAAGAGATTACACCTTTTTGTAAGCTTATGCTACATTGCTGAGTAATTTCTAAGGACAACTCCCTATTCACAAACGGTAGCCGCCCAGAGGTGATGTGATGACAAACGATGATGGTCCACAGGGAACGGAACCATCAGCGGCTGCTGACCACACTGACCACAGCCGAAACAAAAGCGTTCCCAACGGATCGTATTAACGCTGCCTCATTGCTTGCTACTTTAAAACAGTTTGGGACTTTTGTGGGTGAATAAAACAACGTTCCCTGCAAAAAAATTGTTGTTTTCATAATAATGATAAAAAGCTTCAATTCCCATAATAAATGTAGGTACATAGATTGACAACACTATAATATATATAGTACAAATTACACTATCCTCGTGTATGAAGAGAAATATTTAACCCTACAATGAAGCTTTTCAAAGCTTCACAACTGTATCCTTTGACTGAACAGTCGAAATTCTTTCACCATTGTTTATATAAAAGTCAGCCACACAATCAAGAGACGCTCGTCGTTGAAAAGTCTCCGTCGTTGATACATTCTACATAATCTGCTTAGTCTGGAAGATTTATTTAACGTAAATCATAAGTCAATAGCGGCGAGGACTGTCCGCCGCCTTGCACAAAACCGCCGGATCACTTACCAACACTCTAATGCTATTGTCGTCAACACGCATCTACTAAACACGTCAACGAATCAATACGGACTCGGCCACGAAAAGCCATAACTCGACTCCGAGCCGACGTCAAAAAATGAACAGTTCAGGTGGCTCGCGAGGGCCCAAACTCCATTCCCCGATGCGTTCTGTCGGCCTCCTTTTTCGTAAACGGATAAATAGAGACGTCGGAGCGACGCGGCGAAACAAAGTTGCCGACGCAAAAAACGTACAATAGATCCGAGTTTTGAACACAAAGCGACACAGGGAAATAAATTATTTCATCTGCTCAGTCCTTTCACGATAATATTGGCAAATGTTTCCATTCGAAACGGGCCACGCCCACTATGAAGCGTATAGGAAAAAACGTGGGGATGATTCACGAATGTGACCCCTACGTTAAGGGTTGCAGCGGTGCGATTCGCGTGGGGCGGGCGGCGTGGCGGCCGGCGGTCCACAAAGTCGACGGAAAGTCACCGTTCCTTTAACAATTTTTTCAGCAGCACCAACATATATTTTGACTGTGATGTTTTTATTATTTTTGTCCGTGATTCGCTTTAGAATCAATGGCTAACTGATTCCGGGATTTTTTCATAAAGTGTGCGGAGCGCATGTCGAATGCGGGTTCACGCAGCGCAAGCGATCATGTGCAGCGTATTCCTAGAAGTGCCGACAAAGACATATAATTATCTAATGGGGTGCCGTGTTGATTTTTTCCAGTATTTTGGCTTCCGTTCATGACGTCTGCCATTAATCAACGATAAACAGCACTAGAAGCCGTATACAACGCGGTGTTTATTCCGCCGCCGCGGCCGCTGATTCTTCATTACGGATTCACAAATCAATGTCGCGGACGCCGCATAATTTATTCGCGTTCATCGATCTAACGGACGGTAAACTTTTATATAACGCCAGTTAGATCGCTGATCTAACATTAGCACAGTACAAATACACATAACGAACACAGCAAAGTTAAAAATATACACAGAAGTAGAAAGAATTCGCTAGAAAGATCTATCTCATCTGTCCTACAGGAACATTGTTAGATAGTAATGATATTGCTAAATGTTTGGTACCGTCAGTTAAAAATGCGATAAGTATCTAACATACTGTATAGAGGACTGTAGAGTCAAAACAGATTCGTAAATCGGAGGCCTGAACCTAATAATAAACGCTAGACCCAGAGTATTTGTAAATAGACAAGCAAAATGACGACGTTGACGGAAGCACGTGTCACGACATCTCTGATGGAAATGCTCAGTCTCTGCCTACCCGTATGTGATAGAGGCGTGCTAATAATAAAAACATGACTAGGTTTACTTAATAGAAACTCTCAAAAGTTGCGGCTCAGTTTATTACTCGGATGCTAACAATGGTACATGTGGCAGCTTGCGTCAAGCGGCTTTTCCCCGAACGCTGTACACGTGACAATCAGTCCGGAAACCTTACGGTAGTGCAATTGTAGGCCCTTTCGCGCCACGAACCCCCGGAGCTAGTGGCCCCTGTTACGTCGGGTTCTGGACCAAAGACAGCACTGCACCGTACTGCGGGGGGCAGCATAAATCAGCTGGACAAAGGACGATCTACAAACTGCGGAGTGACAGTTGTTTTGATAAGAACTAATGTGTTTTAAACATTCGCCACCTTTTGTTCTTTTCACAAATGAGCTGTTGATTTTAATGTGTTTTTTTATTCTAAGATAAATGGAATTACGATATTATTATCTTGATTTATTTATTGGCTGACCCATAAAAACATAATACCCAGTGGTTTAATATTAATATTGTTTTAGTTAATGTTCAGAAAACACACTATAACGATACGAATATAACAGCGATTTCACTTTAGCTAAGTTTACGAATACAAAAGCACTGTTAATGGTTTCATATTTTTTATTATCATTAACTTCTGTTCGAACAGTTTCTAATCAAATACAAATAGTTTGTTCAATTGAAACATGTTGTTCTTGTTGCAGACAAAAGAAGTCGTGGCTCTAGCTTCCACCATTGTCCAGAACAATGCCATAATGATCGCCACGTCAACTTGACAAGCTTTATTTGCTACCGTTACGAATGCTGATTTAGAGCTACAATTTTTTTTCACGGCTACAACTTTCGACACACTGTGCTTGTTCGTTTCAATTAGTAACATTCCTTTGTTCATATCGCTAACAGTGTTTAAGATTCAACTCAACTTTTCTTTTTAAATGACTCGTTAGATCGGAAACAGATGATTTCGATTTAATGTTTAAGCTTTACAGAATGTTATGTAGATAATTTGTTATGAGCAAATTGTTAAGTAGTTACGAGCTTTCAGCAAGTTCGGGGCATATGGGGTTTCTACCCGCTGAAACCCCATTTAACATGGATGGCTCCATGGAATGGAGATAGTATTACAGTCAAGTTCTCGACAAACATTTTATGGGTCAGAGAAGATTTGCATTGCCTTTACCAAAATACTATATTGAGCACAACGATAATTAATCTGCATGAAATAAATGCAAGATTTACAAGCAACCCGAAACTCGTGATTTACGAACGTTACAAATTATGCACACGCACAAACTTCGTTAGCATGAAATTTTCAAAATAGTTGAAAAAAGCAAATTAGCGACGCTTCTACTTCTTCTATCGAACTGCTACTTGGGTGTCTTAGTTTTGTTCGTGATTTCACGCGCTAATGCCGCTCGCAGCTCCTTGTTTTGTCAATTAGCTGGGAACGCGTGCAGCATTGTGCGCCCAGATCCCCATTGATCCGCCGTCAATGCTGACTGCCGTGGAAATGCACGCCAAATTACCTATACTATTGACGGGTTCGTATTATGCTGCAGCTTTAAACACACGAGACGTGGCGGAGGATGTAGAATCTCCATTTTGAATATCGATTACTGTGACCGATTATTATTATACTTTTCCATTTGACCGGCCTCGTGGTCCAGTGGTTAGACTGACTGCAAAACCGGAGGTCGTGGCTTCGATTCCCACCCAGGACAAACATTTGTTTGTTCTGTGTCTGGTCGTAATAAAAACATCTATATAAGTATTATATCGTATGTATATATATGTATGTATATCAGCTGGCCGGTCGCCATAACACAGGCATTAAATTGCCTAATATGGGATGACACAGCCGTGTGTAAAATTGTCCCTAGTTATTTATTTATCTATTTATTATACCACCATGGCAGATTCCTAAAGGGGTAGGCAGAGAGCACCGAGTGTCAGATGTATATCGTCGTTTTGGTCACTTGTAACTCCCCCATCAGCCAGCATATGGACCTGTTTGGCCAAAATAGAAAAGTCTATATATCGCCACCGGCACCTTCTATGACCAGGAGCATTAGAATTAGTAAATTACTATCATTAACTAAAGATCTGGTTGTATAACCGGAAAAACCGTAGTATGTAGTATGTAAAATATCTTACAGAATAGGTTCTTTAAAAGATAGGGAAGCTTTGAAAGGGTCATACCTACGAGTACGTAGAACAAGTGGTACGTAGCTAAGTGTGTACACAGCTTTAGTGTAAAGTTTAAATGGAGCGATAGCGGACCCGTGCACTCGTTGTTCCGATACAAACCTCGCTCGGTAATAACTTTTACAGTTACATTAAAATCGATTTAAAGAACGGTACACAATCCCACAAAGCAGAAACCAATCAATTTAATACATTATCACTTGTTTGCGTTTCGCATCCGAATCGATTATAGGCCGCGTACATACAAGCAATCAGCGCGGGCAATACATCAGCCGCGTAATGAGTCGCCGCGTGTGACCAACGCCTTATTTATCGGGCGCGATTTGTGGGCTCGCGACACGATATCGGCGGTAAGGCGCTCGTCACACGGGCGGCGGGTACGTCGCGATCTTTTCACATACATTTACGGAGTCCTCCAACAAGTACTAATACTGATATTGCACCTTGCAAACTAGTATGGTTTAATGATAACTACTGGTTAAATATATAAATATCTAAGTAAAACCACGTTACCACGCATTGTTAAACTATTATTCAAAGGAACAATCTAAAAACTAACACATAAATCGAAAAACAACGATTTAACAGATGGAAAATAATATAGACGGTTCGTTTACAAAATAAATATCTTAGAGAATAGGTTCTTTAAAAGATAGGGGAAGTTTTGAAAAGGTCATACCTACTTTGTGTTATGTAAATAAGAATACTTCAGATGTGAATATAGCCATGTCGGTTATTAACCGGAGAATAAGCGTGGAGGTGATAGTCTACAATAAAACCATTGCAAACGGTCCCGCTAGCTTTACAGAGGACGGGCGGATGAAAATAAACTAAAATAATTTAATTACATCATTAAAGATGCAAGAATGGAAAGTAAACCTAAAGTTTATCGCGTCGTTAATCCGTGTGACGAAACCTTTAAGTGATATTGAAATATCAAAGCATTATCGCCTTTATTTTCAAGCTATTTAAGGCATGCGAGTACCGTGAACATTGATACAGAATTAATTGGCAAGACCGTTTAATAAGATGCAGTAGGTACGCAGAAATATCGTTAAGTTTACAGCACTGTTAATAATAAACTACTCTTCTATATCTGCATGTTTGTTTGTGTACGATAAATTCGAGAATCGTTAACCAGATTGATTTATATTGGGCCGATGGCAATACACTTTTTACTGGCGTGACAATAAATATACAATCCTCTCGAGATGTTGTGGGGATTTTGGGTAAATTTCATTTGAACGTTTGTATCGAATATAACTTAAAAATCTACGTCAACAAGCTTCACTTAAAGTAATGGCAGTCTAATATGTATTAGGTAACAAAAAACAGCAAGCAGCGAAGTTTACGTATGATTTTTTTAATGTTCACGTACATAAATAATCATTGCTTCTCTATTCCTTTAAATATTGCATTTCCCCTCAACTGGTATTCCCAATCATTTTATAACTTTCTGTATTCTGTTTTAAGGTCGTACCAACGTCAAAATGTTCAAATTCCAAGTGGTCGTCGCCAGTCTTGAAACTATGTCGTAATTCCAAGCTACAGCGGTTACAGTGCTGGGAAATATACATATCTTTCAGATAAACTAAAAACTTGGGATCACTTTCCACATTGCAACTAATACCAAATTAGGTAGACCTAATTTTTCGTACCAATAAACTACATACGATAATTCCACATATATATGGGAAATTTACACCCAGACAAAACAAATACTCATAGTTAACACATGAACATTTGTCTTCAGTAAATAATATACACAGTATTGAGCATTTGTTCCGTTGACAGTGCATCGTTTTTAGATGACGAAACGAACAGAAAGTATCGCCTTCTGCTTGAGACGAGACAATGGCGTTACCTCACCGTCATTAATGGTACTCTGCTCAGCGAGAACACAATGTGCGCTATGGGATGGCTACCAAGCGGACTCAGAAGCGGAGCTGTCCTGTTTTCAATTGAAATTTAATTTAATTAATTTGATTAAAAGTCTGATAGCAGTCATAACAGTTTTAGATACGTTTAGTTACAATCTGAAAAATAAGGTAATTTACCTTTTTGCAAACAAATATATATCGTAGGCAAATAATTTAGATCACAACAGATCACTGTTTTGAAAATATAGGTTCGAGCGTAACTTAGCCAAAATTCGGTCAATTGATTTTAATTATCCAACTATAAAACTAACTGAATTCCAGAATGATTTCGTAAGATGTATCCCTCTGTATCTACTTCTTTAAAACGTTCTGTATGTACCTACATTTTGAATCTTAGAAAAGTGGTGATTGCAAATGATTACCACTGATTAAAATGATTGATTTCAAATGAAACTCAATAATTCAACATAACTCCAGGCAGTTGCTGCAGTTGAAGCATGGCAACACTACTCTCCACGCAACGCTGTGACTTATTTGGGCAGAAACAAAAATACCTGCCTAACCGTTTAGAGTATTGAAATTTAAATCAGTAGCTGCACTCATTTATTTTGAATTTTCAACGAGTTTGGCACAATAGAGGCACAATACGGCCGTTGGAGCAACAGTTAATCTCCACAACAGTGGCGCCGTCAAACCGCGCGCTCATCTGTCAACATTACACGCCATTTTGCTGGCCATAGACAACGCATACGTTACACTTATTGTTTAGTATTAGAATGTATGCATTCGTTATCTGTAGTCCAGTGACTGGACGTATTAGCGACGGCCCGGACTCCTGGCCGTTGCTAATGAAACTCAATATTCACCGTCAGCGCATAGACAAGATTAATCTGTAAGCGAGCAATAATTTCTGATTCATTAGCATATTTCAACGTTTAAATTGGACATCAAAAGACAAAAAATTTAAATGATTCGTTTTACTCGTATACTATACCTACAATAAAAATTCAGGAAAACAAATCTCGAAAACAACGCGTTTATAAATATTCGACGATAAGTCCTAACAACAATATTTAAATGACCAGCAATTCTTGATAATGCATAGTATTGATGTTGACGAAAACAGATTTTAAACCAATTATTTTCCACGGTCTAGCGTACTACATAATGTTGCTATAGATTTAGAAATAACCTCGTTACAGTTTCCAAAAACACTTAGTAAATAACGTCGCGTGTTTTCCTATAACAATGGCCCTGTTTTGTAGTCACCGTGGCTCGGAATGGCCCAATATTTTCCCGTCTACCGGAATTTTGTCAACTACGAAAGTGACAAGTGGACGCCATATTTCAATTTTGAGACAACGGCAGAAGTACGGTTCAGTGTATTGTGTTGCAGAATAAAAGATTTAAAATGTAATTATTTATGATATGCGAGCTAGGAACTGCTCGCGATATTATGGTAATGAACGATGCCAATGGCATGAATACCTAATAGTTTATTAGATTTCGGACTTAATGAATAGGTTCTCCCTTTAAAAACCCTACACCAAAAGGTCAGTCGAATTGTTATACCCAGCACCAAATATCACTATCCTTACAGACCTGACTTGCTTCTTCTAAATTCATCACTCTTGTCATTCATCACGCCTTTTTCATTATACGATAGGCTAGCGTTCGGTTATCATTAACCAGCTTATGTGGAACTAAGGCGGATGACGTCACCTAAAACGTTCTACTCGCCCGTGCTAAGTTACCTAGCTTATACTCGTATGTCGAATAACATAGGTAAATAGGATGTTTCGAAGACAGTCATTCCATATATTTAGTTTAATTATGAATGAAGCTTGCCTTTGCAGCAATGTGTAGCATAAATGCCTAGAATATTCAGTCTAGTTTTAAATTATTTCAAGCTGTACGTATGAAAGAAGCGGAAGCCGGCAGTAAGTTCTGGCAGTCTGCAGTAGAAGCGATCTATTTCCCCAGCTGCGGTCAAAGCGGCTATGATCGATGACTTGTGTAACGGTGACCTTCTGTTACGTCAATTTGTATTCGTACGATATTATCTCTACACGAATTACATTAACCATTCGAACTCCGTCGTTTTTTTTATAAACTCGTCATTATCTAAGGCATCTCTCGCGCTGCCCTGCAGTTCTGAACTTTTTCCGTCATAAAAGAATCCTATATTATAATCTTAATTTCATCAAATTCGGTCAAAGAGACACAATTTCTAAATGCTGTTGTTTTGTTTTCAGCATGAATACCTAATATGTAATGTAACTAGTATTGCTGCTTAAGCAAAATATTTCATGTAATACATCCTTAAAGTTGGCTTGACACGCTTTCGCATGATGTCTAGATTAATCCCTCGTTATCGGTTTAATGTACAGATAAAATAAATAATAAATAAATTAATAACAGGGGACAATTCCACACATGGCTGTATGATTCCAAATTAGGCAATTTAATGTCTGTGTTATGGTAACCGGACAGTTGATACACATACATATATACATACGATATGGTACTTAGATAGATATTTTTATTACGACCAGACACAGAATAAACAAATGTGACACAAATGTTTGTCCCGGGTGGGAATCGAATCCACGACCTCCGGTTTTGCAGTCAGGGTCTCTGACCACTCGACCACGAGGCCGGTCAAAAAATAAGGACCGTTCACCACAGGACAATGTATTAACATTGTCCTGTGGTGTTCGGCAGAACGTATGCGCCATCACGAACGCGCCCTCTAGCGGCGGTTTGTGCGTCTACAACATTCAGTTACAAAAGGAACATAAAAAAGGTAATTAGCATTAAGCAACATTGATAAACATGGCGATTAAACGGAGAGGCGAGCGATCGTGATCCATCATCGTGCCAACGAAGTATTTGTGTACCAAATACCAGGTATTTACAAATACCAGTACAATGTATTAATACACGAGAGCTTCCGGTATTATCGGACAATCTAGGGTTGTCGCAAGACAACACCGCACCATTACGTAAATATCAAAAGTTACCTATGCAATTTATCATTCGCGAGATTTGCATTTCATGAGATTTGTATTTTTATGGTACTAATTTGTCTTATGTCTTATACTGTACTGTTGCCGGGTTAAATATATTTTCTCTTCCTTTCGTCGTGTCCTTCCTTCGAAATCGTGTTTTAAAGTTGTACGCCGTAAAAGGCAAAATATGGAGTGAACTAACAATTCTGTAACATCTTTAAATGTACCCATATTTGTGCAA
>DWGJ01003849.1:0-12618 GCA_018246895.1 Aspitha aspitha aspitha | reverse complement strand
ACACCTAAAAAGCCAAAGGACAATTTGAAACAAGAAGGTGGCATTGAAACCCCTGAAAAAGAAGAATGGCGACCTGCCGAACGCCCCAAACAAAAGAAACCAAAAGACAACCTTAAGCTAGACGGAGACTTTGAACAGCCGGAACACGATGAGTGGCGACCTGCTGAAAGGCTAACACCTAAAAAGCCAAAGGACAATTTGAAACAAGAAGGTGGCATTGAAACTCCTGAAAAAGAAGGATGGCGACCGGCCGAACGCCCCGAAATAAAGAAGCCGAAAGACAATCTTAAGCTAGAAAACGGGGATTTCGAACAGCCAAAGCACGATGAGTGGCGACCCGCTGAAAGACCAACACCTAAGAAGCCAAAAGACAATTTAAAACAGGAAGGTGGCATCGAAACTCCTCAAAAAGAAGAATGGCGACCGGCCGAACGCCCCAAACAAAAGAAACCAAAAGACAACCTTAAGCTAGACGGAGACTTTAATCAGCCGAAACCCGATGAGTGGCGACCCGCCGAGAGACCAACACCTAAAAAGCCAAAAGACAATTTAAAACAGGAAGGTGGTATTGAAACACCTAAAAAAGAAGAGTGGCGACCTGCCGAACGCCCGGAACAAAAGAGGCCGAAAGACAATCTCAAGTTGGAAGAAGGCAAGTTTGAAAAGCCGAAGCATGATGAATGGCGACCTGCCGAGAGGCAAACTCCTAAAAAGCCAAAAGACAATTTAGAATCGGAAGGTAATATGGAAGTTATACGAAGAACTGATTATACAGGTACTAGAGGGGATCGTGTTGATGTTGTCAAGCACGCGGATCACCTTAAAATGGAAGGCGTTATCAATGTACATCGCTCAAGAGATGATTATAAGCGTATCGATAAAACTGAAAAGGTAATTATTCAAAAGCATGAAGATAATTTAAAGACTGGGGGAGAATTCATTGATTATCGCACTCGAAATGATTATAGTGCTACTATAGGTGAAAGGGCGCCAGTAGTTAAACCACAAGATAATCTTAAGTCTGATGGTAAATTTTACAAGCCTGAAATCGTTCCTTGCCAACCAGCAGAGAAACGTAGGCCTTTTAAGCATGTGGATAATATTACAACCGAAACAGAAACTGACTTAAGGCAAAAGCAAAAAATAGAAAGAGTTGACATAATTAGAAGAGAAGATAACTTGAAAATAGAAGGTGAAGTGATAGATACGAAGAAACGAAATGATTATAGCATTGTCACTGAAGAAAGAACTGCTTTGGTTAAACATGAAGATCATACAAAAATGGAAGGAAGAATGGAAAATATTCATACGTCATCATCAGATTCATACAGAGTCGTTAAAGGACAAAGGGTTAAGTTAACTCGGAGGGAAGATAACCTGAAAATAGAAGGTATATTTGAGGACCATAAGCGTAGAGATGATTATAAAGTAACTAAGGGAGAGAAAACTGCTATAACGTATTACCCAGATGACAATAAACCTGATAAAGTTGTAGATAAGTCACCTGATATCGTAAATGGAGAGAAGTATACACCGAAGACACCTAGTAATCAGTATAAGATAGATCATAGTAAGCCAGGTAGACAAAAGTGGGTAACACCTGAAAGAAGCGATAAAGAAATGGGACCTCAAAATAAGGTTCCAGGTGAACATCAATCGCAACAGGGCAAACCTACTTACTATCGCGATGGCAAACCTGAAGATGATAAGCCTTCAAGATCATTATGGACTACACCAGATATGCAAGATTCGCGAGCATCGAAATACAACGATCAACGTCCAATGAGTAATCTTGATGAACCTCTTAAAAGACCTCAAGAATATCGACCGAAAGATAATCGTAAGCTTGATGATGATTTGGACCGTCTCGCAGGAAATACATGGCAGTCGGGTGATAAGTCAGTACCAGGCACGACAAAACATACTAAACATGAGACGCCCGAACAAATTCGTCCAAGAGACAGTCGACAACCAGAAGATGAATTTGAGCGCCCTCCTCAGCAAAAATGGCAACGTGGCGATAGTCCGTATTCTACTAAGCCTCGCGATAATTTGCGTGCTGAGACAGTACCGTCTGATGATCGTACTCATTTAAAACCAAGAGATCATTTAAATAATGCTGTAAGACATGATAATAACATTCATTACGATACTACCAAGAGAGCAATTGAATCGAAACAGCTTTCTCAAAGGGATGATCGTAATAGACCGCACCACATAACACAGAATAATTTTGAAATACACTCTGATGACAGAACGCAAAATGTGGAACGGACAACACACATAAAGCACACAACTATGGAACAGTTAACTGAAAAGCATTTGCACAAAGGAACTTATAGCAAAAGTTCTTTAGGTGCTGCTCATGATGTAGTGGATCAAGGACCAAAAATCAGCACTAATCAAAACTCATCTAGTAATATTTCCGAACGAAAAAATGTTCAACACCAATCTGATAGATCTGTGATTAAGAACGTAACAGATAGTGTTGTGAATAAAAAGGATACAAAAAATTATAGCGCTACTACTAATACAACTAAGGTAATGAAACAAATAACAGAAAATAAATTGATAGCTGGAAAATTAGTGAAGGTAACAAGAAACATTGAAGTTAGTACAGTAACGGGAGGTGATGCTACAAATAGCATAAAAAGGATTCCAAATGAACAAACAAGCTATCACAATAAATCTATCGTTGGAAATACTTCTCAGCATCATATATCTTCAGAACAAAATATCTCTACTACAAATAACGTACATGATTCTCATCAACACCATAACATTATTAACAACCAATCAAAGCAAAACATTGCTAATACAACTTACTTAGTAAAAGGAGGTCACAATGATGACAAAAATGTTTCAAAAAGTAGCCAGTGCACCCAACATGAAAGTCAAGCATTAAAGCATGATAGTGGAGAAAATGTAGGTCAAAGAGTTGTGTCATCAACACAGTCGTCCGCATCGTCTTCAAATATTAAAAACTTTAGTACTCAGCAACGCTATAGTCACACTTTGACAGATGGCAGAGTTCAACAAAATAATATAACAACAGGAATCCATAACGATAAAAATATAACACAGTCATCTCAGCAATTTGATTCTGATAGCCACATACATAAGCGAAATGTTGACTCTAACATTAAAGAAATGCAAGGATCCGATTGTAGGACAAGCTCACAACGTCACCATGTTGTATCTGACCATCACACAAAACGAAGCGGAAGTTCTATAAATAACGTAATAACAGGATGCCACACTGAACAAAATATTTCGTCAACTCATCAGTCACAAATTGTGAACAGAAGTCAACTAAGCGATAGTGTTACAAAAACTAGCATTGAATTCCAACAAGCTATGCATGGTGGTAGGAATTCTACACCTCATGCTATGGACAATTTATCACGGAGTGGCCACCACAAGCGCACTTCCGATTTGGTTTCTGACGTGACCAGTTCCAATGCTGTCCTACATCGAAAAGGTGTTTCATCAGCAACGGAAGCTCACCATACTATTAGCTCAACTGCTGCTGCACAGCGGAAAAGTATTGGAAATCTGTGCGATCGTGGTGAATATATCAGTAATTCAACTCAGAGCACTGATAGAAAGAGTATTAGCTCAATGCATCGTTCTGCTCGTGAAAACATGGCGATAATATCGCAACATACGGAGAGTTCAGATTCTCGTCGACAACAAAGACGGGATGGGCAATCTACTATGGTAGTAGAACGACCGCCTCGTGTCACCGTTAGAGACAATCTTCAAGTTGGTGGAGAATTTTATGGACAATCGGAAGCGAAAGCTTACGGTAGTTTTTCACGATCTGAACACGCACAAAAATCTGAGCGTTCCGAAAGAGTAGAGCGAGTAGAACGTCATGCACGGCATGGAAATACTTCGCATTTTGTATTAGGCGACGATGGTACCAGTTATAAAAGAGAATTCACAACACATGTGCAAGGCACGTGCCCTGCAACTTTGTTAGGTTCTTCGCATACACCGTTTAAACACACGCGTGATTCTCGAGAACATAAGTTTTACTCCATGAAAGCCAGGCAACAGTAATTTTTTCAACATAAAGACTAACTGATAATTATAACATTCCCTATTTAATGGCGCTTTAAAAGGTAATCCTTATTAATTTTAAAGTATATTTCTTATAATAAAATATTAACTTTTGCTTAATTTCTGTAACAAATGTGCCTTTGATGATGAATAAAAATTGCATAATATTTTATTGTAACATTAACGTCGTTACGATTATTTATCTTTTGTTTAATCGAACTTTGCCATGTAATAAATTTTTATACAATATTTTTGTTTGTTTTATGCCTAACGTAACCTGAAATAAGGAACTTTTAAATATTTAGTTGAACAATTACAATATTATAGGAATGATACATTGAGCTGTACATATGTAAGTAACATATAGAGTTTTGGTCGCTTTGAGGTTAACTTGTTATCCTTTTAGTGTGAAATTGAGATTGTACCTACTCCTCCCGACGGGTGTCCGCTCCCGAGGGAGCTCGTGCGGCTGGCGTCCTCCTCCGACGAGGCGAACGACTACCCCGAGCGCTCCGGGACAGCGGAGACGTTGTAAGGTCTAGCACCACCGCCTACAACGGCGGAATGAAGTCACCGTGGGGTAGTTGCCCCATGAGTCCTGCCCGGGTAATGAGGATGTCCTCGAGGCCCGAAGTCCTCACGCGCGACCAGCGTCGCGACGTAAGATGTAACGTTAGTTAGTTAGTTAGTACCTACTCGTAGCGAATATTATTCGTATCTGAATTTAGTTCTGACCCATGTTTTAAAATAAAACGAACTTAAAGTATTGAACAAATTTTAATATTAGAGTAATTTGAAAACTTACTAAATTAGTAATAAAATAGTAGAACGGAAAAAAACACCTAAGTTGCTTAAAACGCTTACAAATTATAGGTATTCAACATAAAATCGGTACAGATATTTCATGAACAAGAAAACCAACAATAAAGGACTGTTTTTGTTATGGTTTTAATCGCCGTACTCTTTTGAACCGCCCTATCTCATTTTCGTAATTTCGCGGAAGCGAACCAAAAGTATCCTTTTCCTGGTAACGTGGAGCGTTAATGCAAGGTTCGGCTATTTGATTATCTTCATTTTCTGAAACCAATTTAGGCGCGTTGTTATGTTCATATTTGACTATATCGTCTTCTGTATTAAAATCGTTAGATTCTTCCGCAGTTCGTCTATTGCGAGAGATGCTGTTGTACATAATATTATCGTCTACACCCTCTATTCCAGAAAGTACCGCATCCGTGTCTGACCCTAAGCTCTCAATGCTAGTTTCCCCATTATTATCTATTTCAACAGGAAATGGAAAATTATGTTCAGAATTTTGTGAGTGGTTTTCTCTATTATTTGTAAAACTATCTTGCCTATCTTGCTCATTAAATGGCCCAGATTTAGCCAAATTTGTACGTCTATCGAAGAATCCGTCATCATGAAATTCGCCGTCATCACTATCTTCTTCATTATTTTCAACTGCATTTGAAAAGTATGGGACTTTTAGGTTGGATATAAAATTCGCAGCCCTCTTCTCTACGCTTTTATCGGGATTTTTTCTTTTAACCCTTACTAGTGGTATGTTTGATTCGGCTTTGAAATTACTTGGGTCATATACGTCAGGGAATGAACCCTCCAGAGATTTTATCAAATCTATATTTCCCGATGCGACATCCCTTTTATTTATATTTCTTTCTTCATTCCATAATTGTGATATATCTCTATTTTCAAAACAATATAAATTCTCATTATTCAAAGGACTTAAAATTTCAGAATCTTCGTCTTTTTTTACAGAACTAACAAATAATTCGGAATTTACTTCTCGTTTATTTCCGTTTTTAGATTGCTCTGCGTCAGGACTATTCAGAGATTTTGTTTCTGCTTGAGGGGACTCCGAATTTAACTTGTTATTTGATACCTGCACATTCATGTCAACAATGGCATCTGACGCATTAATTTCATTGTTAGACATTTCGGTACTGGTTATAAGTTCAGTGTATTTTGAATACATTTCACTATCCGCCTTTTTAGTATTTTTTGGATTCTCAGTATTAGAAGTTGAAGATTCTATTACTATGTCT
Source organism: Aspitha aspitha aspitha (assembly GCA_018246895.1). Classification (NCBI taxonomy): domain Eukaryota; kingdom Metazoa; phylum Arthropoda; class Insecta; order Lepidoptera; family Hesperiidae; genus Aspitha; species Aspitha aspitha. Next base: position 6,493 of record DWGJ01003849.1, on the reverse strand, counting down.
GCTGAAACCCCTTGGGCTTTATCACTGTCAGACTCTTCACTGCCTACAAAACTATTTTCCTCATTAGCACCAGCTTTTTTTGTGATTTCTCGTTTTTTAATACCATCGCTCTCTTCTTGGCAAGTATCTATTATGTTTTTCAATAATTCTCTTTTGTCTTCAGATAGTGATTGCAGCAATACGTCTAATTCATTCTTAGAAAGCTTCTTTATATGCCTTTTAATTGCTGTTGCTTCATCTTCATTAGTATTGATCTCATTATTTGGTGATAACTCACTTACATCGACTACTTCAGTGTTTCTTATTTGACGTCTATCTCTATCAAATCTGTCTTGTTCATCATCAAATATTGCTGCAGTCGACATATGTGCAATTCTATTCTCATTACGCATCGCATTGTATTTTTTTAAAAATGTAGTTTTTGCTTTAGACCCATTCATTTCGTCATTATTGTATTCAGTTTTATAGCCTTGTTCATTACTGTTTTGAGGCAACTTAATGTTGTCGTTGTTATATAAAGCAGTTCTTTTAACATCATTATTTGATGATAATATATCAGTACGGGATAGATGTGTACTGTCTGCTTGGCTCTCATCGCTATTCTCCAAGTATTCTTTATCGACTCGGGAGCCACCTTCCCCATTCGTATTCCAAACGTCCTCGCCTTGCAAATACGCTTGAGTATCAGTTTCGTTCCCTGGAAACTATGCATTAAATTGTTTATACATTTTATACGACAAGTTATGCTAAACAGAATATTAAAGATGGTTAATTCTGATTTCAATTTTTTGCTGCCATTCATATCACCTTCAAGGGACCCATACTGCATACAAATACACCCAAATTTTTAAATAGTTTCGATTAAATACAGGTATTAAAAATTAAAAATTACCTTTTTTAAAACAGGTTTTCTTTCGTTTTGAAAATAATTTTCAGAATCAGACTTATAGCTGTCATCATACGAATCGTCCTTCGATTCTCTGGAAAATATACAAAGCATGGGTAATTATTAAATTTGCCAATGGTGAATACTATTCATAATTTTTTATCATGTGTACTTTCTTATAATTACTGCGAAAATAAAGTGGAAAAGTATTTCACTTTAGAAGAGTTATTAGCTTTAGAGACAACAAGTCAGAATTCATAAGGAGAATGACATATATGTAGGCGCCTTCAGTAAATGTTCCCTCAAAAATACCACGATATCGACAACGACCTTTGTGTTATCTAATGCCCAGGGAAGATGACATTTTATCAGTTCGTCAGCTACATTTTATAACTTAAAGTATTTACATGTAAAATAGTAGTATAATTTCAACACAACGTATATTTTTAAATATGCAGTTTACATACCAATGGGTTTTGCAAAAAACCCAAAATATTTGAAGGCATTTAATTATTACTGAAATGTAATGACTTGGTACTGCGCAGCCCATATCTAAGTATATAATGTAATACAAATTACTTATCATAGTCTTCCAAAACACTCGACGGCTTGCAAGCAATATATGCAACAACACACCATAATATAATGATTACGCTAGAAAAATACATTGTGTTCCTCGACAAAAAAAATACACAAAATGTGGCAGATCGTTGATGTTTAAAATAATTTTTATCATAATTTCTTGGTTTTAATTATGCATTGCCAATTGCCAAAAATGAAGCACTGCGAATAACTTATTTATTATTTGGTACCTATAGCCTTTGACGTTAATCTCGTCTGATGGAAAGCGACAATGTGACCTACGATGCAGCACCCTTGTATAGGAATAAAAATAAAACAAAGAAACAATTGATGAACCAAATCAACCGAACACTTTGTTCGTCTTTCTGCTCTATACTGCGTACTATTCAATCCCGCAACACCATAGTATCTAAAAGAACGGTTTGAATATCTACATGCGACTCGTGGCTTCGATCGTTCTCTCCGCTCTAACCTAAAACTCATTCTGCGTCCTTCTGCTTACTCCTGTAATTTTTATAAGAAATCTTTCACTGTACTGTCTGTCTCTTTATGGAACTCCTTGCCCTTATCTATTAGATGTGCTCAATCGCCTTATTCCTTCAAGAGACAGGTTAAAGACCACTACATGTATCTTTAACTTGATCTGTAATCTCTTCTTTCCCTATTCCTGTTTCTACGCTGTGGTATAAAACTACTGGTGGTCTAAAGGTAAAACTACTTAAAGCGTCGCTGATTAAATGTGCACCATGCCCATTTATTTCTTCCACAGAAGCGCCGTATAGTGAGGTTGTCTGGAAGAGATCGCTCTTTTAGCGATAAGAACGCCTTCTTCTTACAACTATGTCAATACATGTATCTATGTGTATGTGGTGTGCAATAGAGTTTTTGTATTGTATTGTCTTTGGGTATTACATCCTTCATTTTCCAATTTAGGCGACGTTAATGCAACGCTTTAAGTGTTGCCACAAATTCTGCAGTGTAATATGATTTACTATACAGGATACAAAAGACATAGTTCTCACAGTACAATAGACATGAGGAATATTCCTCAACGTAACTTAAAAACAATCCGTCTCACCGGTATTCTTAAACTGACACTTATGGTGGTAAATGCAAATGTTTTCTGTAATTGGTATTATTTATAATGATATTAGTTGTTATACAACCTATATTATTAAGGAAAATATCTGAGTTCCTGTCAACAAGATAGCAATAAAGGTCAGTAGGTATCTGTCGTATAGCCCGAGACCAGAATACAGCTGTGGTATCTTCTGCCTGTCGTAAGACAGACGGGCCGTTACGGTCCCGGACGCTCGTAAGAGCGTAGAGGTCAAAAGCCATCGCAAGCGGAGGCAGCCCCGGGACGAGGCTCGTGCCCAGAGGACTCACAAAGGGCAGCAAGCTGGAGGACATCGGGGCGTTCCCTTTGTAGATCTCGGAGTTTCCCAGCAGCTCAGACGGAGTTTATTCTGAAAATCCCCCATAACCCGAGGAACCGCGGTCAATTTTAAGGTATTTCCCCGTCGCCAAAAAGAAAATTAGGTATCAAAAGAAAAGAAACTTGATTTACTTACAACAAATTTTATTTTAAATGAGACTTTATCATCTCTATCACACTTATTATGTACATTTGGTTTAAATAAAACAAACCTTTGAAACATTTAACTGCGAAATCTTCAATAGTTTGTGCATTTTTGAGAAAAAATATTGATGTCTTACATTTAATGTCATACAAATCGATCAAATAGATTTTAAGAATTCGTAGAAATACTCGATTACACAATTTGGTGTCTCGTTGCTTTCGCTCACGAAAGCCTTCTGCCTTCTCACAATTGCACTCCAACGTATCTTATAATATAGTCTAAAATTCAAAATGCAAAAGGTAAAAAATTGAAATGATTACAGCTATGAGTACTTCCAAATGCAATTCAGCTACGGGAGGATATCGCAACATCTCCACGCCCGAGCTCCTGCCGATGGCTGCATTATGTTCACGTGTTTTATACAATTTTAATATTTCGAATGTCAGTTTGCACTCGCCCGACCGCGCGCGCTTTTCGTCCCCTCAACATTATTAAACTGACTAAGTAAAAATTCTCTCTAACATTCATAAAGTATTTATATTTATAATAAAAATTCGTAACAAACCTTAATAACATAGAAATAGGAACACATATACAAAACTGGTTGTACGGAAGGATCCGTTTATAACGCGCACGATCGGGACGAACCAAACCGCGCGATAAAAATACAAAAAATGAAACAACAAATTTTAGAATTACATCCATAAACTTTGAATTTACAAAACACATTGCACCCGACTTCGACTTGAGTCTAACCCAAAACGTCCCATCTGCTCCGCAATAAGCGGACACGACAGATACAAAATCACGCGTGTCTTAAATTAGAAAAAAAACTCTATGAAACTCTCGCTAAGAAAAAGAAGACTTACATTTACATCTGATTAGGCTTTAATATGATTAATGTTGTGCTATTTCCTTTATCACAATAATCGTACAGTACATATTTATACAGTATCCTATTATATCCTGTCATACAGTACATACCCTCAAAAGTGAAATATAAAATTAATTTTAAAACATTAACAATAATAGGAGTGCTATGTACGTGAACAAGTATGATAATGGATGCCCTAACATTAGTGTTCCCAACGAACCAACGTACATAACGCACACTCGACAGGAATTCGAAAATCTGTGCCCCACACTCGCATCGCACGAATGAATTTCGAATGGTTTTTAATAAGTAGATGATTCTACCCTGTAGAAGTATTATTTATACATCTACTTTTTAACGAATGCACTTTTTATAGCCGCATATAAATATTTCTTCGTGTAACAAAAACATCATTAGTAAATATTTTCTAATTGTTACACTTTACAAATTGATAATGCCTCAATTATAATCAATAATAATTAAATAAATTAATACCGTTGAAAAGTAGATTTATAAAATTTGTCAATTATTAATATACATATATATATATATTTATATTGATATTACAAGTAACACAACCAACTTACAGAACTGTTATCACTGAGCCGTTCTAAAATTAATGAATCGCTATAAAAACCAATGTGAACGTCAGTTCCATTGTTGGTGAGGAGACGCAGAGACTGTCTATTTCCTTTGAAATTCATAACTTGATGACTAGACTCTTAAAACATAATAAAATGAGCATTAACAAAACAAAAAAGAAACGCATATCTACTCAGAAATCACTGTACTCACGAAACTTTATAACATCTAAAAATAATTTGTACATCGGTTGTTTCCGCGAATGTTTCCGCTTATATGGCCTGGTTTACATTTAAATGTACATACATCGAATTAAAAACAACAATGTGTATTACAGTAATCATATGAAGACTTATTCATTTCGTTTGGAATTTTACGGGCACAGAACACATTTTTTTTTCTCGGATGAATTGTGGAGTTTTCAATGTAAACGAGGCGACATAACTGCGCATTGTTGCCCATCATTAACGCGTGCCGTTCCGATCGAACATTGCTTGTACAATGAACATTAATAACTATATATATATATATATATCCAAACTAAAACTACTTAAGGTTCTCTACCATATGTAGTCCCACTACAGTGAAAATGCATACGTCCGCCGTCACTTGCGAATTTTTACAAGGAATAAACAAAATTAATTGTAATATTGTCAAACATGTAACAGACGAAAACTACCTACCTGCACGTACAAATTGACCTCCACGCCGAACGAGCTTCGCAACCACCGCGCGTACGTACCACATACATAGATATGTTTGCGACAATAGATTATTCAAAAGTTTTGCATAATAATTTCTCTTCTATATACAGTAGTCTAGGCGTATCTAACGATGACACGGATGTCCTGTACGACGTGTTGATTGAATGTTGTATCGGTCGAAGTGAGTCGGTCGCAGCCGGCTCGAGGAGATGACGCTATGATCCGACCAGTGTGGTTCAGTTGACGCTTGAGCAATCGTTTGAACACTTACAATTATTAAAAAGGGATAGTAAAATCTGATCTGGATAAAAAAATACTGTTACAAATAGTAAAAAAGATGCCCGGCCGTTACAATGCATGCAATGTTAGCAATTTAAATGCAATCTCGTGAAGTTGAACACTTTATATTTACACAGATCGGCCGCAGACGGGCCAAGTATAGAGACGATATGAAAAAAAAATCAGCATTAAATTCGAAGTAAAACCTCTCTAATGATATTCGAGTACATATTCACAATACTTATCATGAAACGATCACTTAACGCTGTACACGAATCGTCGACGGCCGGTCGCTCGATCGCCGTTTACATAAAAAAGATCTAAAACTTACGTCGTACCTATATCCCTCGAATCAAAACATGAGTAAAACTTGTTTGTAACCCACAATGAACACTCGCGGCCGTAAAGCGTTACGAGCCACCGAACAACGTTCCGATCGCGCTGGGAATGTGACGAGTCGCTACACCGAGTCCTATATTCACTAGCTCAGACTTGAAACGATACAATTGTCATGAAGATAGGGAGCCTCTCCGCCTCGCCCCCGCTCGGCCTCCGCTTGCCCTCCGTGTGGCCTCCGCCTGGCCTCCTCGCCCCGCCCGCCGTGACGCTTTTTTAATTATTGAACCGAGTTAAAAATTGTTGTCGATGATAAATTGCATAAAACTAAAACTATCAAATAAACGGATAAGTAACATAATTGTGTAGAAACTGGTTTGAGTTTTTTAAGTTTGTCATCGTCATAACGAATCATCAAGATCAACATATATTGAATGCAAATCGTTCATATACAGGGGGGCGAGATAAATTTCAGATCCAAAATTACATATTCTACAAATAACTCATGAATATGCTTGGAACTCGTGAGATTCTGTGCAATAACAGGAGTAGCGGACAATTTTTATTTTACAAGAAAAAATGGATCTTTCTTGTTCACTTCAGAAGTGAGTACATTATACCTGTTGCAAATGATTTTCTATTATAAAGCGGCGCGGCGGGAGGCGAG